>OZJO01000794.1:0-24301 GCA_900406225.1 Acrobeloides nanus | reverse complement strand
AAAATGCTCCATTTTTCATGAACTTTACGAATATAGATACTTTTTCATAGTGTTTTTTCCGAGTGTTTTTTCTTGGACAGGTCCTTTAAAGTTTAGAGATTAGTGAAATTTCCGAAGCTAATTCATCCAAGTACACTTTCGAAAACTGGTTTAATATCATAAATTTAATTGATAAAGCACAAATAGTCACAACAAAAAAATCTACCCAACAATTTGCCTCCAACTACGCCGGTATCAGTCACAGGTGTGCCCGTAAATCCATATTTTGCTTTGATCAACATGAGATCTCTGACCGTATCTGTTGGCTTGATACACTGAGGATTTGTGATGAAACCTTGTTTATAACGTTTGACTTTTGACACTTCAGCGGCTTGTTCTTCGACGGTTGCGAAATTTGCATGGATAATACCAATGCCGCCATGAAGCTGAAATTTTGGGTTGTGATAAGAATGCTTGTATTTTCTCTTACCGCCATAGCAATGGCCATTTCACTTTCAGTGACAGTGTCCATGGGGGAGGAAATAAGTGGAGTTTTGAGGTTGATCAAACGAGTTAGCTTTGTGCTCAAATCGACTTGATGTACTGGGAAATCAATGTAGCCAGGAAAGATGTTGAAATCGCTAAAAATGTTAAAGGGTTACATAAGCTCTAGGAACTTCCACATAGTCGATTTTCACGTGAAAATCGTTGTGGAAGTTCCGCTTTTTTCGTTGTGGAAATTTCGTTGTAGAGTCCCGTTGTGGAAGTTCCTAGAGCCTTTACATAGGTGGACAAGGAGGGGTACTGGATTCTCAAATACGACTTGGTTGGGACTATACTTAAACATTTTTGACCAAAAAATAATTGGTTACTCATTTTTCTAAAGAAATTTTTCTCGATACGATGAATTGAGGGGAGTGCAGCACCACCCCTTGTGCATGTATGGGTGTTTACTTGTAAGTGAGGCCCATGGTTCGATCAAAAAGCTCATCGATAGTCAAGCCATCATTTTCAAATTCTTCTTCCCAATCAAGGGATGCACTGACATCATGATTATTGGTATTATTGGAAGTATCATTATTCAACTTTCCCATTTTGCTATAAAAATGAAAATTTATAAATTTATAGTGTGGGCTTAAATAACGTACCCCCCCCCCTCATCCCAAATTGAACAGATTTCCATGGGTTTGATCATTTGATACACAGTTTTCGGGAGTAATTTTATGCGAGGAACCGATTGCGCACATTTTCAAAGCATGAAAAATCTACAAGACTCTGATTCAGACAAGTTTCATTTCAGCAGTCCTGTTTCCTTTTGATTTAGGGTCGAAGGAGATCTTTGAATTCTTTTCTAACAGTCATCTTCAAGGGCAACTTTGTGAGAATGCGAGGGGTAGGGAGGAGTTTTCGTGATTCAGCAATACGCACAATCGATTACTAGCATAAAATAACCCATGGAAGATTATTTTTTATAAAAGAATCCAAAATACCCTGAATCCGAAAATGAAACAGGTAGTGAAGCGAAAATCGCCTGAATCAGGGAGGTTTTTTCATGCTTTGAACAAGCACGTAATCGATTCCTCGCATAAAATTACCCCCGAAAATTTTGCATCAAAAGATCAACTCATAGGAAATTTTTTCGATGTAAGGGGTACGTTATCTAAGCCCACTCTGTATTTTTAAAATCAATGTAAAGAAACAAATCGCATGACAAATGCACAAATAAATTTTTTAAACCAAAATTTCTAGAATCCATCACACAAATCACTCATAATGCCAAATTAATGGCATGCTATGCTAATATCAAAGGCTTAATTATACATAAGCCCCTAGAACAAAATATTAAAATTCTTGCGGTTGCTAGGTGATGAATAATTCAAGTAATTTTGAGTAAATTGGTCTCAACTGGGATTCGGATAATCCTCACTAAATGTCACGGAAAAATTAAAAATGAGTGTTAAAAAATTTATAATATAAGAATTTTTTCTTATGAATTTGTCATTTTTGGAATTATATGTCTAGAGACCGGCAAATGAAAATTTTTTTATTCATATTTTTGGCAGTTTGATGACAAATATGTAGTAAAAATGTATAGAAAAACATTAATTAAGGCAGTCTTAATAAAATGAAAAAAATTTTTAGAGAAAATCAATTTTTATCAACCAAAAAATAATTACGCAAAAACAAATTGGGAGGGAGTCGAAACCTGAGCCTTCTGCGTGGAAAGCGAGAGCAAAAACACTGAGCCAAGCAGCCTATTTATCAAGAATTTTTTAAAATTGAATAAGAACTAAGCTACCTTCAAGGAATCTCAGAGACCCTCTAGAAATTTATTTTTTTGCTTAATTAGTAGATTTTTTCCTAAATTTTTCGAAAATCACTTGCCCCAGAAGTGCCTCGGCGATTTTAATAAAAATTTCTCACGATTATTCAAAGATTATTTTCCCGAGTGGCTCTTCGCATCCTTATATTGTCCTCTTGAAATTCGCATTAAACGAATTAGTCTGTCAAACACCAACTACTTTGGCTTTGCCAGACTATTTGGTGCGACACGTTTATAACGTGAAAATTACAATTTTTCGATTTTCTAATTTTTCCTGCGCTTAAAATCAAAAAATTCTTTCGGATTCGTGTTCCCCATACCCGAAAACTCACAAGTATAAAAAAATTAGACGACTTGGAGGAATTTTTAAAGATTTTTCACTTTGGTCCCCAAGGGGCAAAAAATCGAAAAATTTTCACCAAATTTCACTAAATTGGTGACACAAACGTCTTATAATTTCGATAATGTATCGAGTGAAGAGTTTGGATCGCACCTCCAAAAGTTAGTCTGCACAGACATAACATGTTTTTTATAAGAAGATAAAAAAATCTCGTAGACATCCAAAAGCTATAAAATTTTAGTGATAAGAAAATTTTATACAGCCCCTCGGGATCTGTGTACCGTTTGGTTTTTATACCTGTTATATCACACGCTCCAGCGGTTCTAGGGGGTTAATTTTTACAGAAAAATTTTTTCGGAAAATTTAACCGCCAACATTTTGAGACCGGTTCCGGCAAATTTGAGGAGGGCAACTTGGGAGTGTTCCTTGTCAATATGGGTGAACGCTAGCAGTCTCGAAACGCAATTTGAGGCGCTAGCCGTCTCGAAACTCAACTATTTCGAGACGCTGTCTTGAAACGGGTTGAATGTGTCTGAATATTGACACGAAAACCCCGAATTTTACATTTTAATTATTGGGTGTATTTAAAAAACAAAGACAGCATTCTTTATAGCTCGATGAGACGAACAAAATGACACCAAATTTATCCAATTTGATAATTGTTTTGGGTTATTGAAACGAAAACCCTGAATCAGAGTTTTCGTTTCGATAACCCAAAACAATTATCAAATTGGATAAATTGATGTCGTTTTGTTCTTCTTGTCGAGCTATAAAGAATGCCATAAAAAAGCTATATCCCATAAAAGAGCTATAAAGAAGCCGAGGAATAGTTGAATTTCGTGACGGCTAGCGCATCTGCTAGCCTCAAATTGCGTTTCGAGACTGCTAGCGTTCATCCTATATACTAAGCTTGATTTTCCCGCCAACATGCATCCCTGCGTGGTCGTATTGGCGTAAAAATAATATTGTTATACTCTCTCGGGAGTGCCGCTCGGAGTCACTCCCAGAGAATCCGCGAGCACCGGAGGGGCTCGGCTCTTGGTTTCATAAATTTCAAATGTTTCATACACTCGTATAAAAACCGAACGATCTGTTTCTTCACTTTTTCTTGCACATTTCCCTTTGCTTTAAACACTTTAAAAAAAACAAATTTTTGCAAGGAAGACTAGGCCTAAAAATCTCCACCACCTTCTCCAATCTGATTGAGACGATCTAATAAAACTTTAAAAAAAGTTTCTAACAAGATTCTTTCCTTTTCACCAGCTTTTCCCTAGACGATCATTTTTTATTATCTTACAATCTTAACAAAAACATTACAAAATTTGTGCTTCGACTCTTCGAAGTCACGAGTATGTTAGAAAAAATCACACAGCTATAACAAAATCTCAAAAAATAGAAAAATATTAACCGAATAAAACGAAAATCACTAAAAAAATCAGTAAAGATAATGCTTTTTTGTCGTTGACATAATTAAGAATGACCAATCCTTTGTGTAAATGTCGCAGTCGAGAAGAAAAACAAGCTACGTAGTTAGGTAAAAAGTACATATTGATTGTTTGTAAGTATTTGAGTAATGAGACGAAAATTGTAATTTCATAGCAAATTGTTGTTATTGCGTTCTCGCTTATAAAAAGCAATTTTGATCAGCTTGAACATTTATGCATGCGAACTTAATTTTTAGTTTATTTTTATAAGTTGAAAATGTCACTGGCAGCATGTTCAAAAGATGGTGCTGGAAGCCTAAATCCGATGTCGTTCACTGACCAGCATGGAAATGCTGTACTTGAGCGTTTACGCTATCAAAGAGCCACCGGAAGGTTCTGCGATGTGCTAATTGTCGTCAAAGAGCGCCAATTTTGTGCTCATCGTAACATATTGGCTGCTTGCAGCCCATATTTTGATTCAATATTGAAGCATGGTAAAATTGTCAAGGAAAAAGTATGCATATAGAAATTACTTCAAGTTATCAAAAAAATTTTAGGTCACCGTGAATTGCCAAAACTCCGCTGTTTTCGAACTTTTACTCAACTATATGTATAGTGGAAGTGTGGTGATTGATCGAAGTGTTGTCACTGAACTTTTGAAACTCTCAAACAACCTTCTGGTATTTTTGTCCATTAGCCAAAAAATTCAACTTTTGCAGATAATGAAGCTCAAAAATTACTGTGCTGAATACTTGGAACGTTATATTGATGCTGCCAATTGTCTCTCGGTCAAGGAATTGGCTAATAAATACAATCTGCCAGCACTTTTGAGAAAAGCCTCTGAATTTTTTGACAGCAATATCAATGGATGTTTGCTAGAAAGTGTGGATATTTTGGACTATTCTGTCAATCAAATTAAAACTCTTTTGAATGAGCCGAAATATCAAGGAACTATTAGAGCAGATGTTTATTTGAAGTAAGGCAANGTGGATATTTTGGACTATTCTGTCAATCAAATTAAAACTCTTTTGAATGAGCCGAAATATCAAGGAACTATTAGAGCAGATGTTTATTTGAAGTAAGGCAAGAGTCACAAAAGGGCTTGTCCATTGCCGCATTGAAAATTGTCACATCAGTACAATTGCAATCATAGGTCGGCAAGGGGGGGGGGGAGTTTCCTCCTGACCCACTCACTCATGGACCCGAAATTGTGGGGGAACCACCTCAATGGGGGTCCCCTCCCCCCTTGCCGACCTATGATTACAATAACTAGATAATAATTGTCACATTTAAAAAGTTTTTTAGTCTTATTGCTCGATGGATTAGCCATAAACTTCATGAAAGAGAAAGTTTCTTCAAAGAACTTATTAGCCAATGCCCATTTCAAATGCTAAACCCTCAGAAATTAGAACGCATGTTAGACTTTAATCCTTTGTTTACGCAATCAGAAGCATGTTGTTTTGCAATCCTGCAGGCAATGTAAGTATGATATATAAAGACCAGGGCTGCGTCGGAACAAAGTGGGAACAGGCTCAAAAAGTATGTTCCCCAATGTCTTCCCCGAAAATCTCAATTTTTGCGTCACCATGTAAAAAAATAATTATGCTGTCAGCCTTACTACTTTTTGAACCTATTTCCTTCCCTGTTCCCACTTTGTTCCGATGCAGTCCTGGTAAAGACTAGTAACCCTGTATATATCTTTTAGGTACGACCATCGCATGCCTATGGCCAAATACGAATTTCAGTATCGTAATCTTTATGCAAAATATAGTGGCGGTACAAACTCTAATGTTTACTATGATGACGCTAACACTTTTGTTACAAATAGTGGGGTCATCGGAAGACAACTTGAACGGCCTCATTCAGAACCGGAGGGTTCTATTGAGGATGATTTTGATGAGGAAATACCGGATGATGGGTAAGAAATTAAATACTTGCACCATTAAGATTAGAAATTTAGATCCTCCGATGAAGAACAAGAAAACATGGAACTTGCTATGATTGATAATAGTCAAAGTGTAAGTTCTAGGTGATAAATAGTGAAAAACTAATCTTTTTAGGGTCCAAGTGGATCAATTGGAGACCAACCTCGACCTTCTCTAAAACTTAAAATTAATCTTGGAGGTGCTGTTAGTACGCCACCTAGTGCTCCTCTGCTAAAAAAGAAGAAGCTTTTGAGTAATCGTTTCCTTTGTTGTAGACCTTAATCTATTTTTAGGCAAAAGTACAAGCCTTCACAAACTTTATCGAAAATCTATCTCTGCTGCAAATCAAATCATGCAAAAACGTCGAGGACGACCTCCAAAATTTCGACGACCACCTATAGATTTTGCTAGAATAAATGAAGAACCCCAATCAAAATATTATGAGTTTGAAGAGGATCCAAATTCTGCTGTTGTAAGTTTTTTACACAATTTACAGTCAAACCTCGCAATAGCGATCTCTTCTCATAGGTCGGCAAGAGGGGGTGGAGGAGGGGAGCCCGATGAGGTGGTCCCCCTCAATTTTGGGTCCATGAGTGAATGGGTCAAGGGGGAGACTCTCCCTCCTTGCCGACCTATGTTCTATATAGTGACCCCTCTGGCAGATTAGGCAAACTCCTACACAGTGACCCCCTAAATGCAATAAAAGTTGCCTGATTTTGCCATAAAATCTTGTGTATTGAAGCGATTGAACCTGGTGTTCTACCAATCGTTTCAATACACACGATTTTATTGCAAAATCAGGCAACTTTTATTGCATGTAACTACTTCAAACCCCGCATTAGTGACCCCTTCCGAGGGTGGTCACTATGTAGAGGTTTGACCGTACATATTTTAGGTTTTTGAAGAACCGGATGATTTAAATCCAGAGGTGCCTCAAGAAGAAACTCTCGAGGATCAAGAAGTCCAGGCAACAATGGAAGGCGAGATTGATAGACAAAATGAAATTGGAGAACAGGTAGGATTTTGGGCCTTTTGTGACAAATTTTCGCTTTTTAGTCCGAATTGTCTTGTGAACATTGTGTTTTCCGCACTCACGCAGCATCAAAACTCAAAAAGCATATAGCAAATGCACATGCTAGAAACATCCTGTATATCTGTAATATTTGTCGATTTGAATGCCGCTGGAATAGGGCCTTTTATGATCACATGCGGCAACATTTTCAGGTAAATTTTAAAAATGAAAAAATTCACAAAAAATATTTAGGGTCCACCATTTCAATGTGACTCATGTCCTTATACAGTTGACCGGATTCATGTTCTTTTATCTCATAGATTGACGCATAGTAAGCACTAAGAGTGGAAAATGGTCCACGGCGAGCAGTTTTGCATAAAGAGTGGCGACCAAACAAAACATGGTTAAGACTCTAGATTTGGAGTTTCTACTGGAGGGTTCGAATCCCACTTGAATCCAATTGTTTTTAACTTTTTTGTCTTTCTATTTTTTTAAAAGAAAGACGGCATTTTTTATAGCTCGCTAAGACGAATAAAATGATACCAAAATTATCAAATTTGAACATTGTTTTGGGTTATTGAAACGAAAACCCTGATTCATGTTTTCTGATTCATTGCCACTTTTTATGCAAAACAGTTCGCCGTGGGCCAAGTGATAGTCAGGGCCGGCCTGGACCTGGCAATGACCAAGATGTGTGGTGCATTCCTTCCTATTGCTTTATTTTAGCCGATGAAAAGCCATACAAATGTCCAGATTGTGACTTTAAATGTCTTTTCAAGCATAATATGATTATGCACCATCGTATTCATAGTGGAGAAAAGCCATACGAATGTCCTGATTGTAAAAAGAGATTTGCTCTAAAACCAGTTTATGACCAACATGTGGCGGCTCATACAGAAGATAGGTAAGCTTAACATTTCTATCAAGTACCAAAATGGTGGTTGTCTTGTGTATAACCCCAAAATCTCTGACTTTTTCTGCTTATAAAAGTATTATTTAGACCATTCGTTTGCGACCAATGTGGATTCTCAACCAAATATCAAAGTCATCTCATTTCCCACAGACGTGTCCATTCCGGAGATCTTTTCTTTTGTACCGTAACAAGCTGTAGTTACTCTTCACCAAAAAAGTCACAGCTAGCAGCACATTTACGAACCCATATGGCAGTTCGATCACATCAATGTAAAATCTGTAATCGATGCTTTATTGAAAAGTCGCATTTGGTTCGGCATGAGAGAATCCATCTGGAGGAGAAACCATTCAAATGTGATAACTGTGAATATTCGTCTTCAAGAAGAGACAAGCTCAAGGAGCATATTTTGAAACATCATAATTCTGCTGCAAATAGTAAAGCACAGAGGAGAAGATATAGAAGGGCGAAGCAGATTGCTCAGTTAGCTGCGCAAGCTAAGGTAAAATACACCCTAACCAAAACACTTATAGAGTCAAAATTAAGAAAACTCTGACAAGTCATTATGCAATTTTATCGAAAATTAAAATTTTTTAAAAACATAAATTTTTAGCTCAATCAACCAGATCCTGGAAATTTCTTCCGACCTATCCAACCTGGAGAATATGCACAACAACAAAGAACTCTATCAACTGGAGAAGGTCCCAGCACTTCTGGAGCCCAACAAACTCAACAACAGCAACCTCCCCAGCTTATGCCACAACAACAACAAAGATCCACTCAACAGCAACAAGTACAGCGTCAACAACAGGAAATGCTGGGCATGCATGAATTTAACACAATCCCACAAATTCATTTGAATCGACCATCATCTGAAGTTCCAAATACATCAGGAAATCCATTAGTTCTTTCGCCATCACTTAGTTTGAACTTTGATTTGCATGTAAGTATACACGAATTTTGGGGATCCCGATTATACGTGGAAATTGTCTTTTCCCAGATTTGGTTTATAATGTATAGGGTGGGGCAAAAAAGTGGATTTTTGGGCGATTTTTTCCAAGTTTTTCAAGTTTTTTATTTTTCATCAAAATAACCCTATTGGGGGGGGGGGGGGTTTTCTATGCGAGAAATCGATTGCGCGCATTGCTGGATCTTGAAAAAACTTCCTTGATCTTGTATTAGCCTATTTCCGCTTCAGTACACAAATATTTTTCCTGAATCAGGGTCAAGGAAGCGTTTTCAAGTTCTGGCAATGGGTGCAATCGATTTCTAGTACAGAAAACCCTATAGGGTTATTTTGGTGAAAATTAAAAAATTTGAAAAATCGCAAAAATCCACTTTTTTGCTTCACCCTGTAGATAATTCAGTTTCCTACATAAAAAAGAATTATATCAAAAAGCAACTTTTATCAGAGGGGATACAATTTTCCTGCAAACGTAAAAATCACAAAATTGATTTTTTGAACCCTATAGAACTAGAAGCAAAGGGGTAGTCTACTTATTACGTAATCAATTTTTGGCTATTTTTCGATCTTTAAACCAATTAAACACTTTTAGGGCACAGCCGACTTCCTTAATGACAATTTCACCCCACCACCAAGACTTGACCGCTCGGCTGAACTTCGACATGAACATAACGACGAATTGGTTACTCCTATCCCACAACAAACTTCTGAGCCTTCTACCCATATTACTGGACAAAACCTCCGCAATCCACATTCTGTTTATGCAATCCACACAACTAGAACTGCTGCTGATGATCTTTTTGCCGGACTTCATCAACAACACCAACAAAGTGATCAACAACCTCAAAATGACCCGCAACGACCAATGAGTTTACCACCGTATGGAGCACAATTGAGTGCAGCACAGCTGCAGTTGCAGCAACAAGCACAATTTATGGAAATGTTTCAACAGCAACAGGGACAACCTTCACAACAGCAACCGCAACAAGGTCAAGGTGATCAACAGAATCGATGGCAGAATCAGTGGTAAGGGATACGACGACTACTTGTTTTTGTACTATAATTAACTATGATCTTGTAAAATTTAGACGTTTTTGATTTGTATTAGTGTTAGTTTGATAATAAATTCTTTAATTATAACTCTGCAACATTGAAAAACCTCAATTTTTTGAAAATGTCTGTATATTGACACGAAAACATGACTTATCCTCAAAAAGACCAAGTGCTTCAGCATACACTCTTACCCACTACTGAAAAAATTCATCGAAAACGAACTAAAAATGACGATTTTCGATGTATTTTTGGGCTGGCATTACTTATGAAACAACCCAATAGCGGAAATACGAATCATATGAACATATATTAAACTAACAGTTTTTTCTAACGTTGCTTGCTCATCAGTGTGACTTTTTTACACAACTTCCGATATCAAAAAAGAGATAGACTATATGAAGATTACATCCGGCATAGTGTTCTGACTAAGCACTTTCATTGTCCACATTAAAGACTCCAAAATGGTCTTGCCAAAATTTTACATGACCGTTCTTTTTCTGGTCCTAGGTTTTAGTATCACCGAAGCTCGAAAAGTCGTTATACACAGAGGTATGCTTAGATTTTGATTATTAGCTTTACTTGTTTAGCCAATCGAACTACGGCAGCTACCACAATAGTTGCGCCATTACCTATAGAGGGTGTCACTCCTACATCTACACAAAATTTTGCTACTACAACACCAATACAGGTTTGTGGCAGTAATTGGACTTACTTTGACTACGCCGCTCAGTGCTACATTCTTATTGTAGCTAAAGAAGATTTCAATTGGCACGAGGCTGAAGAATATTGCGTTGAATTGGGTGGACATCTAGCTTCGATTCATGATGAAGTGGAGAATGTCTTTTTGGGAGGTAGTTTCTTCACATACATGAACAAAGGGTGAGGGGACAAGCTACCTCGAGGCCATATGGTGTCGACGAAAAAAAGATCGACACCCATTTACATTATTTAAAAAATGTTATATAGCTTTTATGTTTTGGGTTATATCCAGAGGTTCGGCTATATAGCCTTGAGACTTGGAATCAAAGTCTCAACTCAGCTTCGCCACTCCGAGGCTATATGAATCTTTAACTTTTGGCTTGATGCTAGCTACATTAGGGGGACAGTCACCCCGTTGGTAATGTATATTTCTTCGTATCAATTTTTTATAAGAAAGTTTTTAGAGTGGACTCGTACGGGCTTGATTTATCGAGAGAAAGATTGCAACCATGCTCTCTCATTGGCTATTCAACACTATCCCTTCACTGGATTGTTGTATTTCAACGATACCGAAATTAAAAATTTCCGTTGGTCTGACCATTCACCAACGGATTACTATTCAAAAAAGATTGTTGCTAATGATGATAAAGAGCTCGCATCTTGTTTGACTATAGCCGGAGATAACAAGTATTGGGATGATGTTCAAATTGTAACGTTGGAGAAACTTCCTCATTATGCTTGGGTTTTTGTCCGCTGTGTCGAATCGAAAAGAAAGCGCTTTGTATGTCAAAAGCCAGTTAGTGATGAAGTTAAGAATTGTGAGAAAACTGAAACGACAGCTTGTGGACGTCTATTGGTTTGTCCAAGTTTGTGGACTTATTTTGAAGAAAGTGGTGCTTGTTATCAGGTAAAAGGTTACTAACAGGATTTATGTCTAAATTTTTTTAGAAAGGATATGAATCGGATTATGAAAATGCTGAACGCGTCTGTGAAGAACACGGTGGAAAGCTAGCCGTTGCTCAATCAGACACTGAATATGAATTCTTGATTGGTAAGGGGTGAACGCTGGCCGTCATGACATTTTTTGGCGCTAGCTGTTGTGACATGTGTAGTTTTTTTAAATAATCGCAAAATCAGGGTTTTCGAGTCAATACACAGATGTCACAATGGATATTATCGTGACATAGTGCAATGTCACAACGGCTAGCACGTTGCTAGCGCTGAAAAATGCGTGTCATGACGGCTAGCGTTCACCCTAAACAAAATTTTTAAATTTTAACCTTCAGAGTTCTCCAAAATCGGCACTTCACTTGAAGGTTATCCGGATGATTTTGTCTGGATCGGTGGCATCCACTATGAAGACATGTCTCGAACTGTGATTGGCCGAATTAATGATCCAACTATGCTTTATACTGGTGAATTGCCTGCAAGTGGGTGTTTGGCCTTAAATCCAGATGGCAATCGAACCATGAAAGGTGATGAGACTTGGAAATGGAAAGAATGCAGCGAGTATATGCGTGGTTTTATCTGTAAAAAGGCTGCTGCTGTTTGATACAATTTTATAATTTTACACTTTCTTAATTTTTAATGCCTATTTTCTTTTCTTCTGCATTTATCGTTGAAGGACTAAGCCGAGAGGAAAAAAAGTTGCCTTTTGCTGATATTCGGAAAGTTCATGAAAAATGGAGCATTTTTTTGTTTTTACGGCATGTCCTGAATCGCTAACAGTTTCGAAATAATCGCGATGAAGTTGGCGATTTTTGAAATTTGTTTATTACAACGAAAACATGTACGTGCATGTTTCTATAGAAAATTGTAAAAAATTTTCTGTAGAAACATGCACGTGCATGTTTTAGTTGTAATACACAGTTTTCAAATTTCGCCAACTTCACACGCGATTATCTCGAACCCGCTAGTGATTCAGGACATGCCGTAAAAATAAAAAATACTCCATTTTTCATGAACTTTCCGAATATTAACAAAAAGTGCAACTTTTTCCGCTCGGACTGGTCCTTTAAATAAAGATTTTTGCAACAATATACTTTATTTTAACATAGGTTATATTAGGATAGTTTTTATACGCTTGAGATGCTAAAAAAGATATCAAAGAGTCTCATTTATTATGGAGCATCATGTTATTCTGTTTTATTTTTGTCGTGCTGCATTTCTCGAAGGCCATTATTAAAATCATTCATTTGGGTCTAAAAATTGCAGTAAAATAGATTTTTTTAATTTGCTTTGAGATCTTAATACTTACGTCCATGTCCAATTCATTACCAAATTCGGATTCCTGGATCTTATGCTGTTCAACTTCTTCAAGTTTAGCCATAACTTCTTCAATTCGATCAGCTACGACAGCGATTGCATTTTCGATTTGATCCACACGGCGGTCAATGCTAAAAAGATGGCAATAAAATACAAAAATTTTCTATATGTGCCACTTCTATACTATACAAAAAAAGACCGATCTTGTTCAGCATGCACTCTTGCCTAATACTGAAAGTTTTTTTGTCGAAAACGGACTTCTGGAGCCCCTCAGATGACAAAAAGAAATGTCGCAATACTTATTGAACAACCTAATATATACTTGTGTTACTCCTCTTATGAAGATTCTTACTGTTAAGATAGACCTCTTACATGATATAATCCCGTCCATGAACTCCTGTCTTCCCATTAATAACCACTAATCCTTGTGCATCTGGATCATCTGGAGCTCTTTCATTGTTTAACTCCATTTCAACAAGTTGACGTTGATCGTTGGTGATAAAACGCTCGCCATTGATGTCGTGTTTGATGAACTTTTCATTGGTTTCGCGTTCGGTGAAGCCTCGACTACAGTTTTTCGATTTAATTAATAAGGTTTAGAGTTATATACCGACGAAGTTCATCTTTCCACATATCAAATTCAATTTGAGGATCAACAGAATCGATGTCTTTAGTGAGTCCAACGCATTTAAGGGCTTTAAAATATTGCTTAAAAAAAGAAAATTACAGGGTGATTAAAAAAAGAGGCAATTCTACGATTTTTGAGCGATTTTGTCAAAAATTTTCAATTTTTAACATTTTCACCAAAATAACCCTATATGGGTTTTTTGTAGACGAGAAATCGATAGTTCGCATTGCTTAGAAACACTTCCCTGATTCAGGGAATGTGTTTGTGTAATGAAGCGAAAATTAGTTAACTCATGGTCAGGGAAGCGTTTTCAAGGTTCGGGAGGAGTCGGACCCACCCCCCCCCCGCAGTTTGGCGACTTTTTTTTAGAAGGGGGTCCCCGGCACCGGGGACCGATGACCTACCCCTTCCACCTCATGACCTACTCTCTCCTCAGCTCATGACTCACCTCCTCCCTACCCCATGACCTACTCCCCCCGGTAGAATTTTACCAGGGGGTACCGGGGTTGTGCAACTGTGATCCGGATTTTCGAACCTCGATTATCCGACCCCCTCGGGAGGGGTCTAATAATTGAATCGACTGAAGGGGATCGGATAATTGAGGGTTGACTGTATTTTGATGAAAATTGAAAAAATTGCATCCTTTTTTAATAAACCTGTATACTCATTTTAAAGTATTCAACAATGATATAAGATGGGATCATGGTCATCAAACTAATCGCTTATTCACCGCTTACTTGAGAAATAAAATCGCTAACTTCAAGTTCACTCTTTTGCTTGCCCAATTCCGATTTGACTTCAATATATGAGTCGTTAATGATAGCCAAGAACATGTTCTAAATTAAAAATTTTTTCAAACTTTTTATGTATATCTCACCAAAAGGACAAACAAGACAAAGAACACAAAAGTTACAAAGAAAATTGGTCCAAGAATACGATTTGCATTTTGAATTGCATGAAAATCAAAATCTCCCAAAATCAAACGCAGCAAAGCAAGATTTGCCACATAAAAATTTGAAAAGTCCGCAACCTAAAAATAACTTTATATTAAAGTATACAGAAGTTCCAAAAACCTGTGTTCCAAAAACGAGAACCCCAAACTGCGCATATGCAAAAAAGAATATGGAAAACATAACTGAAAACCCTCCGATATCTTTAGCCGAGCGGTGCAATGTAGCACTAAGTTGGTTCATGGTCTTGTTAAAGCTAATGTATTTAAAAATCTAACATCTTTATATTTTATAGTTTCTTAAACAGACTTTAATCCAAGCAAAAAAGAGCAATATGGCTAAGCAGTTATTGAAAAGGGTTTGAGCTCTTGCAATTTTATCCATATCTTCAAACCGAGGCAAGTCTAGCGTAAGCTCTTTGAGTTTGTTGTTGACCAAAACTGTGACGCGGATGCAAAAATAGATTGTAACGGTAGAGGCCTAGATAAAAAACATACATGGACAGGGAGTGGATAGGCTGGTAACTGAAAAGCGACATGTTTGACGACCTTTTTTGACCGCCAAAAATTGAAAAATTCGTCAAAAATCGAAAAACTCATCAAAGATCCTTTAGTTTTTGCTGTATATTTTTACCAAAAGCGACACGTTTGCTGAAATTTGACCCTTCAGCTGCGACATGGAGGTGATTCGACCCACCCCTTGCTTCAAGTGTGATAAAAAAGCAAGGCAAAACTAAAGTTAAGTATGATAAACTTACAACCAGGACAATAATATCCAAAAAGTTCCAAAAAGTACGAAAATAACTCAATCGCCATTTTACAATCTCTATTACTTCTTCAATTATATAATAAATTACGAATACGCAAAAAAGGGCCTCGCAGACCAAAATAACATAGTCAAATATGCTGACATATCGAATGAGTCTCATTGTATCAACTTTATATGCTGGAATGACTCCACCAGTACATGGGAGTTCCATGATTAACCTCAAATTTAGATTTTTTAAATGTAAAAAGTAGCAATTTTACTTTATAATACAAAACAGGTTGATGTTAGCGTTATAAAGGCTAAAATCGATAAAAACAACTCGTGTTCCTCTATCAATCCATCGATTTTCCTTAAAAAGAATTTTGTTGGTTATTTTGTGCGTTGTTCACCTTTAATGTAGCAATACGTGCTAGCGTTTCATTCGGATCATTTGATGATAAATCTTGAACAAAACCACCACCGCCATAAGTCGAAATTTCTCCCCAATATGATTCTGAATCAAGAATCTCAGCCGATTGATATTCAAAACTAAACATTTTTTCTAAAAAATAACAACTTCCTTACGCTGTTTCATTCAAACCAGAACCAATTGGAGTTTGATCCTCATTCGCTTCGCTATACTTTCCAAAACACTGAGTGATTTCACGTCTGAAACTGTTTACAACCTCGCACGATTTGTTATTGACCTTTATTTTTTGTTTCAAAAAATTTATATAACTGAAGGATACCTTCAACATACGCATTCTTGGATACCCTAAAAGTTTGTTTTCGTAGAAGATCATGTTGGATTCTGACATGTTTTCGCCATTTGTGATATTACCCCAGTATAGAGCTTTGACAAACTGGTTATTGAGATACTAAACTTTGTTACTATATAGTATTGAGTCGTTCGGAAAGTAACCGGCTTTTTAAGATTGCATCGAAAAGAAAGTTGAGTAGTTTTATACGAAAATCAACCTTCCGGGGGTATTTTTATGCGGGGGAATTGATTGCGCGCATTTGTGAAGCATGAAAATAACGTGCAAAAAGTTATCCGTTTAGCAGAAGCCGGTTATATAGAAATCTCAAAAGTAAGATAATATTTGACATAACCTATGTATGCTAAAACGGACAGAACTTTTTGCACGTTATGTCAGTATTTCGTGGTAACTTATGTCAAGACTTGTTGCATCTCATGTCAGAACTTCGTACATCCTCTACCAGGACTTCTCTGCTTCCTGTTTGAGCGTTTAAAGTTTTTTAAATCTCTTATAGTATTTTGGTTGTGGGTGTGGTATGTAAGTGGGTGAAAGTGTCATCAGGAATTTTGGTGAATGTTTGGAGAGTGGTGGTCAGAAATAAAGTTGTTTGTGGTCATGTTAGGGGATGTTTAATGAAGGTTTTGAAGGATTTAGAGTCGTTTAAAATTTTCGATTTTTGGAGGTGGGGTTTTAGGGTAACGGTGTCACGGAGAATTTTGAAAAATGTTTTTGAGGTTGCGATTTTTTAATTTTGTTTCTGATGGTTAGTAAGTGTGTTTAGTGAAGGTTTCAGGAATTAGTTTTTTAGGGCAGGTTTTTTGAGGATTAGTATAAAGATCAATAATTATTGATCCCATTGATAGATGTGGGAGGTAGAGAGGAAAAGGAGGGGACGAGGATGTGAGGAAGGAATGGGGTAGGAGGAGGGAGAAAGGAGATGTAGAAGAGGAGAAAGATGGAGGAGATGGGGCGAGGAGTAGAGTGAAAAAGGGAAGGACAGAAGGATCGAAGTAGCGAGTGGATGAAGCGGAGAGGGAGGGAGAAGGAGGAAGAGGGATGGAAGAAGAGATGAATGGGGAGGTCGAAAAAACACAAAACATAAAGTCCATGCTCCAAATAACTTACACCCCAAATATCGTCCATTTGTGCAATCGCAGAGAAAGATTGTGTATCACCCGGGGCGTTATTGATAAAAAGATCAGTTATGGCTTGCGTCATATAATATTGAGTTGATCCAGTCATCGAAAATGCAACTAAAAATTATAGATTAAACATTGTTTTTGGATTTCTACAAGAAAAAGCTGTTTATTGAAACGATTTGTTCAACTCAAGTCTTTGACGGCACCTGTTAGAAATTCAAAAGCAAACAGTGGCGTAGCCAGGGGCTAGGGGTGGGGGCTTCAACCTCCTGTTGCGCCGAAGGCACGAAAAAATTTTTTACATAATGGTCCCCTTGTGGTTTTTTCGATTTTTGGAGGTTCAGCCCCCTGTTACCAAATCCTGGGGTCCGTTGCTTAGTTCCGGAACCAGAAGTTAGAACCGGAGATCGGAAGTAAAAACTTCCGACTTCCGGTTCCGATTTGAAAAATTGGCACTAAATTGGAACCGGAAGTCGAAAATTTTTACTTCCGACCTCCGGTTCCAACTTCCGATTCCGGGATCCGACTTCCAGAACTAAGCAACGGGCCCCTGGCTATGACTCTGAAAGGAAAGTTTACTTTAAATTTTGTTTTTTTGCTTACTTATGCATAAAATCAACAAGAAAACACAGTACACTACTAATTCTCGAATTGTAGTTTTAATAAAAAGTCGACGATCATGTTTAACATCTTCAGTGTCTCTTGTCATCCAAACAGCTAAATTTTAGAAATATTTTTTATAATTTAGAAACTCTACATCTCATTCCACTTAAAAATTGATTGTTCGTACTTGGAACATTTGGGTCTTTGTTACGATTGCGAACATTGTTAGGGCCAAAATCATTTTCGAATTGCTTAAAAATTAAATGGTTTCAAAAAATTTAACATCGGGAGAGGAAGTACCTCAGACTCCATAGCCACACGATTATTTGTTGGTTCGGTTAAACTTGGAGGAATATCAGCTGTTCCAGCCGGATAATAAGGCTTTCTTCGATCATATTGGGATCCCACCAAATTTCCACCATGTTGTCGTTGGTGAAGATTACTGTTTAAACCATAATCATCACCACCAGCTCCAAATTGCTATAAAAAATTATTGTTGAAAAAATTAAAATTTTCACCTCTGATCCCAATGTTGTCAATGCACTTTCTGATTCAGCCAGTGGAGGTGGAAGATTTACATCTGGTGAGTAGGACATTTTTCGCGGATCGTTCATGGTAGCCTTTTTACTCATCTTGGACCACTGTTTATGATTTGTATTAAAGATCTTAACAATAGCACTGCCTTTCTGAATTTTTNGATTTACATCTGGTGAGTAGGACATTTTTCGCGGATCGTTCATGGTAGCCTTTTTACTCATCTTGGACCACTGTTTATGATTTGTATTAAAGATCTTAACAATAGCACTGCCTTTCTGAATTTTTAGTATGTTTTAGCACAACTTTTTATGCTGTAAAATCGTAAAAAAAATTTTGAAAAAAATGTGCCAATGTAGCCTGAAGTATTATTTTTGTAGAAATACCTGAATATTTTTACATGAAATTTTAGTAAAATGGACATAACTTCTGGTAGGAATTGAGACTTACCATTCTCTTGAAAGCTGAGAATCTGTCCTACAACTTTTATATAGACACCTTTAGCAAGTTTTCGCTTCAATTAAACGTTATTCGCAAATCTTTGCGACATACTTGGCCGGATCAAAAACCCTAATTTTTGTCAAAACCTAGGGCTAAAAATTCAGAGTTGCAGTTAACTTTTTATTGAAGCGAGATCTTGCTATAGGTGTCTATATAAAAGTTGTACGGTAGGACAGATCACCATCTTTCACATTAGTGGTTGACAAGGTCTCAATTCATTTCCTACGTGGATATATGGCCATTTTACTAAAACATAAAAATATACAGGGTACGCCTACAAAAATAACGCTCCAGGCAACACTGGCACACTTTTTCAATAGAATTTGTTACGATTTTGTTTAGCGTAAAAAGTTGTGCTAAAACATACCAAAAGCCGTGGCGGTCGTGCTATTGTTAAGAGTTCAACTGAGCTCAAATGTTAGAAGAATGGATTTTGATTTTGGTTGAAGAATAATAAAAGATAAAACCATAAGTATCAAACGGCTATTTGAAAAGGATATCTCCTAGGGTTTTATAAGTTTTTGCGTAGTTAGTGCTTAGTTACTAATGCACATCCTCAAATGAAAAAACTGTATGAGCTCAAAATTAAATCCAAAAAATGAAAATTTTACAAGAAAATAAATTCTCTATGATGGAACAAATTTACAATGTTAAAAAATTAGATAAACATTATTAACCCTTAAAGATTAAATTTTTTGGTTTCCTCTGTGGGATAGCGCACACTTGCGCAGTGATGCCTATTTTTTGGTATTCGAAGTGATGAATATAATTTTTTTCTTGCGCACACAGTGTGCACCTTTTGCACATCGGTGTTCGCAAGGTGTACACTAGTGTGAGCAGGTGTGTGTATGACGGATGTGTATATTTCAGAGGGTATGTGCAAAGATGATATGCGACCTACTGTAATTTTATTTGAAATCATTTATATTCATTTTTTTATTCTTTATACATATCCATTTTGCAATAAAATCGAAGTAAAAAATATAAAGGTGTAGATTTTTACACTTGATATCATACATGAGCAAGGGGGGGGGGGTACTGTACTCCCCCCCTCTAATTCGTCGTATCGAGGGAAAAATTAATGGACCAATTCGTATTTTGACGGCGAATACGTCCAAAACCATTCGTATTTGACTACGATTTCGTATTTCCAATTCGTAGGGTCCAAAAAAAATTCTTATACGAATTCGTATTTCGACTTTTTCGTCTGTCGACGTTTTTTTTGGTTGACATAACCTTTGGGACCAATTCGTATTTTGGGGCCCAGTACCCCCCTGCTTGCCCATGTATGCTTGATATCACCTCCTAAAACTGGCCTTGTAATGCCAGTATGTGTTGGTTGTTCAGAAAGTTTCCGGATTTTTTACATGAATTTTGGGTCTGAAAATTTTTTCTAAAAATGATTCCTATAAGGGTAATTTTATGCAGGGGATCGATTGCGCACATTCCCGAAGCATGAAAACGCTTCCTTGACTCTGATTCAGGAAAGAGGTGGTTGTATTGAAGCAAAAATGAAATAAAGTTAGGATTTTAGTTGGAAAGCCAGCTGATTTTTCTAGGGGGAATCGATTGCGCGCATTTTCAAGGCATGTAATTATCCGACACAGATTTAAACGATTTTCATTATAAAAACTTTTTAGGGAGTTCACCCCTCGTATGGGTGACTTCTAGTGGTCAAAATCAAGAAATTCCTTCAGATTCGAGTTCTCCATGTTGAAAAACCCCAGGGTACAAAAATCAGAAAAAATTTTCGGGTCTAAAATTCATGTAAAAAATCAGGAACTTTTGAAACAACCAAATAGAAACTATCAAAATACAATCCAGTGGAATTTCTTCGATTTATTGATAAGAAATAGAACAGTGTTTCAGTGTGTTCACGTGTGTTAACCATTTTCTTGTTGATGAATTGTATTTATAGGGTGAGGCATAACAAACTGGAATTTTGTGAATTTTATATTTGCAGGAAAATTGTATTTTCTCTAGTAACATGTTGTCCTTTGACCTATACTTTTTTCGAAACATAGGAAATCGAATTCTATACATTTAAAAAAAAAAGAATTAGATCAAAAGACAACAATTTACCCGAAAAAATACAATTTTCCTGGAAACATAAAAATCACAAAATTCCACTTTCTTATACCCCACCCTGTAAATTGTCTGAAATCACAAATCAAAGTCCAGTTGGGCGAAACGAGAGTGAATTTTTTGTTGTCATTTGATGTTTGAAGGCATTGATTTGTTAGACAAAAATTCTGTTCTAACCTTTTTATTTGCATAGCTGCTCCAACGTTTTAGATTAAAAGTGCTTAATTCTAATATAGGACCAGCCCCACGTATCAGCCAGGGTTGCGTCGGATCAAAATGGGTACAGGCTTAAAAATTATGTTCTCCAATATCTGACAGAGATTTTTTCTAATGAGATTATCCCGAGTGAGTGAGTAGAATTGTGAAAAAGAATTTGACAGAAAATGATAATATGAGAATCGGTTTCTATCAGATTCTTCATATCCTGTCAAAATCTGTCATTCTAGAATATTCTTCATATTCTGTCATTTTTATAACTTATGAGAAAGCTTTGTGCTTCTATAAGAATTTTATTAGACTTAGCCAGTGTAGTATCATTCATAGTTGTAACAATAGCCAGGATATTAGAAAGGATATAATCATAGGTCGGTAAGGTGGAGGAGGTTTGCAAAAGGAACATTTTTTAGCAGATGGCATTTTTTCATTTTTTTAAATCGCATTTTGTCAGTTTAAAAAATCAAATTTGTTTAAAATGCTAGTAGATTCCACTGGCTGTCTTGCAAGATCGACTTTTTTTTAAGATTGCATTGTTTGAAAATTCTCATTTTGCATAATAAATAACTTGCCGCTCAGACCCGTTTTTGAGGGGGTCAAAAAACAATAACACTGGGAGATCATAAAGTGAAGATTTATTTCAACTTTAAATTATTTAGACATTAATGAATTTATTAGACCGGTTTTAATATCGATTTTGTCATTGACAAATGGGGGTGATTCCTTGTAAGAAGAAAATAGAAAAGACTTCAGTCATGATTTTTGATGATGATAATCTGTTGCTAATTAAAATTTTCTTTCGATAATTACATTTTTTCAAATAGTGTAATTTGTTTTTATATTAATAAGCATTTAACGAATAGATTTCCGGTGCTCCGTTGTCTGGTCGCTCTTTAACGAACATTTATTCTGTTTATTTTCCTAACTCCCATTTTCGTATTGCGTTTCTGCTGCGGAATGCATATGATTGATTTTATGTTTCCACAGTCTTTCGGAAACTAAATGCGAATCAATTTGGTTTTTTATATTTAAAGTTTACGATGGACTAAAGTGTGTCCAAAAGTGGAGTCACTCGAAAAATTTTAAAACGCTTTAGAATCATTTGTTTTGTTGATTAAAACGTTTTATGATATTTTTAATCAAAAAATTTCGATTCTGACACAATTTTGAAGAAAAAATCGATTGGGTGGGAGTTGTATAAAATATGACTATTTCGTCGACATTTTTTAAAGAACAATAGCTCTATTTCGATGAGATTTTTTATCAAATTTGACAATCTTGAGATTTNAGTTGTATAAAATATGACTATTTCGTCGACATTTTTTAAAGAACAATAGCTCTATTTCGATGAGATTTTTTATCAAATTTGACAATCTTGAGATTTAAAATATTTTAGAGATTGAGATCTGCAAAGCTGTGCCAAAATTTTTCGACGAAACCTATTTTTTATATTTAAAAAACGTTTGAAGTTTTGATTTTTTCTAAAACTTCCAAACGTTTAAACTTTTTCAAATTGTAGCCATTTTCCGAGATCTTGGTGTTAAAATGTTTGTAAGAATCTTGAAAATAAAACAACAGAGCGTTTTTTCGTCATTCAATTCGGAAAAAAGGAGCGTGGCGACAGTTGAGGACGAGCACTTGAGGATGAGACATTTGAGGACGGGATATTTGAGGAAAAAGGTGGGATATGTTTTTTAGACCCTAAATAGCACCCATCCTCCAATGTTTCGTCCTCAACTGCCCGTCCCCAACTGTCGCCACACCAAAGAAGGTTATTGTTCGACAATTGTCAAAAAATGTTGTTTTGACAATTTTCGAGCAATAACTTTTTTCTAATTGAATGACGAAAAAACGCTCTTTGGTTTTATTTTCTAGATTCTTACGAACATCCAAAATCTCGGAAAATGACTACAATTTAATACAGTTTAAACGTTTTGAAGTTTTAGAAAAAAATGAAAACTTCAAACGAGTTTTTTACATATAAAAAATGGGCTTCATCGAAAAAATTTTGGACAGTTTTGCAGATCTCGAACTCTAGAATATTTTAAAGCCCATGATTGTTAACGTAAAGTGCGTTGCTAGGCATTTTCTCAAATATCTTATGCCGTTTTTGGAATGGTTGATGAGAGAAAATGGGGAAGTTCTTTAAACAAATGGATGTATGATTTTTGATAACATGCTCATTGACTTAACTATGTTTATTCCAAGGTTTTCACACACAAACAAATTTTAAAAGGCGAGAAATCTCTTTAATTCTAATACTGACTTGCGTTATATTTGTTTTGATCATAAATTTAAGTCATTCAGGCTGCGGTGTAAATATCTCGACCAGCTATTCGCGACGTTAAATGCGGCGTTAAATGTCTCGACCTACAAATAAGGGCACTATTACTTTTTTCACGTTTTTGGTTTTTCACGCTTACTTTTTTCACGTTACTTTTTTCACATTACTTTTTTCACGTTTTTTCATGCAATTTTTTTAAAAGTAATAGTTTATATCGTGCGGAAAAGTGAAAAAAGTAAGAGTGAAAAAAGTAGCGTGAAGAAAGTAACGTGAAAAAAGTAATAGCGCCCAAATAAGTCGAGAAGTTAAATGTCTCGAAATGAGTCTCGAATTGTTCGAGACGTTAAATGTCTCGAATTCGAGACGTTATTAGTCTCGAACTGATTTAACGCCGCATTTAACGTCGCGAATAGCTGGTCGAGATATTTACCCCGCAGCCTCACCAACAAATTTCATTTTAATGGAAAAATTTTCTGTGATGTTTCTTGGAGGAGGGAAGAAAATTGGAATTTCTTCACGTATGGTAATTTTCTATATTAACTATGGCAACGGTGGGGAAATATGCGAAAAAAGTTACCCTTCTACCTGATCAAATTATGATCAAAAACTTTCAAATAAATTGTATTTTGGAGGTATTATGTTCTATGTAGACAAAATTTTCTTTTCTCTTCATCCGCAATTTAAACAAACTACATGAAGTTTATTGTTTCTCGTCAGCAATTTTAGCGAGAGACCAATCGATTATTTCAAGTTGCCGTACGTTTCATGGTCTGTAT
Organism: Acrobeloides nanus; assembly: GCA_900406225.1. NCBI lineage: Eukaryota > Metazoa > Nematoda > Chromadorea > Rhabditida > Cephalobidae > Acrobeloides > Acrobeloides nanus. The sequence goes on along the minus strand of OZJO01000794.1, from coordinate 186 downwards.
TCGCGTGTGTGTATAAGGCACCAGTGTCGTTGGTTTTCGATTCTTTTGAATTATTTGTTTACCTTATTCTGCGATTTATCTTATTTTAACTTTCACACATTCAAATCGATTTTAAGTTCAAAATATCCATGGACTATAAATTATTGGGAATTTGAACATTGGGCAAAAGTTTTCGGACCTGAGGGG
>OZJO01000793.1:17147-64159 GCA_900406225.1 Acrobeloides nanus | reverse complement strand
TAGATATTTTCCTATCACAAACTAGGCCCACATGCAGTTAAACCACATGGTAACCCAATCACACGTGTACAAACCTCTCCGAATGTGTACAAACCTCCTTCGGGGGGAGGGGGGGGGGGGGGGGGGGGATCGCCCGCATTCCGCAGGACAAAATGAGATTTTGCGGGTGAGACTCATTTCGCCCGGGGGCTGGTCGCGTTCTCCCGCAGAAATCACAAATTTCGGGAGGTGTCTGTACCGTGTGAACCCAACTCCACAAGTCTGGAGTCCTAATCGCCATCTACATTTTTCAAAATTTTAATTTCCTTACGCAAGAAAAAAAGCGAAACACTTCCTTTGCTTCTAAATATATCAAACAATTCTTTCGAATTTTGTAATATAGGGGCTTCTTCATCATCAAATGCATTCACATCAGCAGCAAAAGCTGTTCTTGCGATAACACTCATAGTGAATTTGTTCATGAGGCTAAAAAAATTTGATTTTTAAATTTTTATAAAATGTTGACTACTCCTTTAGAGGTATATCCTTCTGATCTTCCGCATATTTTTCAATAATTTTAGCAAGATCTTTTGAACAGTGATTGAATTCAGGGATGAGCTAAAAAAAAAGTTAAAGTTTTTGTAAAAATAAAATTTTTTACCATTCTCAATTTCCCAGTAGTAAAAGCTGGAGTCAAGAGATTTCTTACACGACGCCACTCTTCACCTTCTTTTAAAGTTATCATATTTTGTCCCAAATTGTGCTTATTTTCTGGATCGACTGGTAGAATGTTCTGTAAAAAGTTTTCGAATTTTTATTAAAAATTATAAAAATGCAAAAACTTTTGGAACTACTAGAGGATCGAACCTGAGTCCGAAAATGGAAAATGAATGGCTAAAAGTCCTAGCCAATTGACAAGCGTTGTGTCCTGATGCTCGAGGATCCAACTTTTAAATGCATTTATTGTACCTTTATCAGGAATTTGAAACCTGTACCAACAAGGTACAATAAATGTATGTTAAAGTTGGATCCTCGAGCACTAGGGCGCAACACTTGACCACAAGGACCTTGTATTTTGCTCTGCCTGAAAATTGATTTACCATTCTATTAACAAAGCAATTGAAATCCTTCACAAGAACTTGTCGAATAATATTAAGATCACTTGAACACAAATCATAAAAGCCGAATAAATAGGAGCTAAAAATTTTTTTGGATACATTTTACTGAGTTAGGAGTATTGAGGGGGGAGGGTGTTTTTTAGATTGGCAGTATAACTTTTCGTACAATTGTGGTCTGCACGGACTTTTCGTACAAACACTTTTCGTACGGTACTTTTCGTACGTTACTTTTCGTACACTCACTTTTCGTACATTACGTTTCGTACAGAACTTTTCGTACAGTACACTTTTAGTACGATACTTTTCGTACAAATATTTTTCGTACGAACCATCAATTGTACGAAAAGTTAAACTGCCTTTAAATGTACCCATATGTAGGCCCATATTTTTTCGTGCATTCAATATCATATTCATGCATTCCTTTACTAAAATCCTTCAAATTTCCCAAAATTAAATTTGGCTCAAGTCCAGGGATGCCATGATTTTTCCAATAGCTTTTATCAACCCGGTAATACTGGACTAAAGCGGCAATAGCTGCGACCAAACAAGCGATAGCAAAATAAAAAGTTAGGAAATAAAAATTTAGGAAACAAAAAATAATAAATAAGAGAAATTGTTCTCCAATGCCGAGCATTTTGATGAAAACTTTTGATCTAAAATCAAATTTATGCGTCCAATAACAAAATGGATCCTCATCTTCATCCTCATTCAAAGAAAAATGCGTTTTTCTCGTAAAGTAAACAATTTCTTCCAGTCGATAATTTTTGCTATTTTTCCAGTTGATAATCTTTCACAGGCTCAACACTCCTCCTTTTTCTTAAAAATGACACAAACCATGTGTTAGAAACGTGAGCACAATCTCTCCAAGTGCAGATTGTTTTTTATTGCTCCCATATTTCAAAAATTCGTCAAAAATCGAGTTTAAGTCCGTTTCCATTGCCCGATAGCTCAATCGAGCGTCCTAACCACGGGATTTTTTAGAAAAAATTTTATTGAAAAATCTTTTAAATTTGATTTTTTAGCCCAAAAATACTGAAAAATTAAGACGATTAAAATAGGTCAGAAGGTGCAATTCGCTCATTGAAGCGAAAAAATGAATCCAAAAATATTGTCTAATTCCAGATGCAAAAAATATTGCTCATGGTAGGATTCGAACCTAAGGTCTTGTGAATGTAGAGCTAGCTTTCTATCCACTTGGCTATTGTTTGTTTCAAATTTCGGGCAAAATAAGTTGTGTACCGCGTAGCAAAGTGGTTTCTCGCTTTGCACTCCTAATGGCGAGGGTTCGATCCCGGAAGTCGAAATCAGAAATATCAATATTCAAGTTTTTTTTGTAGTTTGTATGATGAAATCTTGAATTATGATATTTCTGATTTCGACCTCCAAGATCGAACCCTTGCCCTTCGGAGTGCAAATAGAGAGCTTTACCACTTTGCTACGCGGTATACAACATTTTTTGCCCGAAATTTGAAACAAATTATACGTAGGCAGCTTGCGCAAATAACTCACGATATATTTTTATCGCCATTTATCGGCAATTAAATAACATTTGCAATTTATTTATGAGTTTGAATCCCACCGTGAGTGGTACTTTTTTGCATCTGGTATATGCGTTCTTGTTCATATTTTTTTACGATTTTTCGCTTTAAAACTATTTTTTAGTATGAAGGAATTCAGAGGAAGTATTATTCGATGTTTGAGCAAGGAAAAAGCGGCTATCAAATATCCCAGGGCATGAACCTTCATGCAAGAACCGTCAACAGAATAATCAAGAGATACCAAGAAATCAGAGACAATGTTCCAGACTTCATCCAAGTCGACATTAGCCCACAGCGTAACAACAGAGAATGGCCACCTAATTCACCCGATTTGAACGTGATGGACTACTCAATCTGGAGTATCTTGGAGGCGGAAGCATGCTCGAAGCCCCACCAGTCGATTGAAGTGTAGAAGAAGAGTTTAGTGAAGGAATGGAACGCTATTCCCCAGGATATCATTGATAAGGCAGTGGATGGCTTCCCGAAGCGCTTAAAGAAGTGCATTGAAGCCGGAGGCGACCATTTTGAGAATAAATAGATAGTTCTTGTTGTTATTATTGTGTTTCGAATAAAATTTTATTAAATTATAAACAAAAACGCATATAAGGGTCAGCACAGGTTTGGAATGAAAATAAAAAAGATCAATTATAAGAGGTCCAAGCACACCTCGTCCATTTCTTCTCTCGTTGTTCTCTAGTAGTCAAAGGTGTTGAAAAAATTTCTATTTTGATTTCCAATTTCTTATTTTCTTGTTCAATAGTTTTTTCGATGACAATCTTGGACGTGTATGGCACCTCATTTTCACAGATTCTCGAAGAATTCTGAGACGCATCAAGGGGGTATTCTGTAATAGTGTAACCAGTAAAATCGCGATTTAGCGGCATTATGCTCTAAAATGGATTTCTTATAGCGATATTTTTGCTAAAAAAATACAGCATTCCCATTTTTGACATAAGATCCGTAATATTTAGAAGAAATATTAAAGTTGTATGTTTCTTGAAGCAATAGCATTTCAAATATATCTAATTCCGATCTTATGCGTGCATGCAGGTCCCAATAAGAATCCTAAACGTTGTTTATAAAATAACTAATCTTTTAAAATTTTATATTACAGGATGGCGCCAAAAAAGTGAAAATTTTGAAAAAATTTTTCTTGTTAAAAGTTAAACCTAGGTTATTTTGATAAAAAAAATTTTTATGTTTTTTTGCGCCAAACTGAACTCTTGAGTCGAAAAATTAAAGGTGGGTAAAAGTTATTGTGAGTTATTGACACGATGAAAAAACCTAAGGCAGGATTTATACTTCCGCCGCGACGCGTCGCAGAGCAATTACGTTTATAGTGCAAACAATTTTTCTAATGTCGTTTATAGTTGCTGTCTCGCAACATGTCGCGCGACAGCCTGCGACGTCGCAAGTGCTGACCACACGACGTCGCGCGATGCGACACAAGGCCGAGTGGCAAAAAACTTGGCTCCAAGCGGGATTCGAACGCGCGACCTTGTGACCACTGAGCTACTGATTTGTCACTGCACCACCGAGGCCTGTTGATAAGAGAAACGTTTTTTCAAACCAAGTTCTATCGCACGACAAGTCTGTTGCGCGATAGACTATAAACATCAACTCGCGACACAAAAAGCACTGTTGCGGGACAGACTATAAACGTCAACTCGCGACGCGTCGCGCGACACAAAAATGCACTGTCACGTCGCGACAAAAATGTACTGTCACGTCGGAAGTATAAATCCTGCCTAAGTAAAAACCGTATTTTCCATCCGCTTTCTATGATCTTTTTTTCAGTTATATAGAATCATTATGGACAATCCGAAAACGATGACGGTTTTGCCTGAAAATCAGGTTTTTGCGTCAAAATTTAAGTTTTTTGAAATTTGCTCTATCCCATCGGTAATTTGACCTTATCTCGATCAAAATTCATTCGTTTTTGATGATCTTTTTTTAAAATATTCCTCTCGCCGAGCTACACCCGAATCTGCGGTCGATCATGTATTTTGACCAATGAAAAGAGTCAAAGATACACTATTTTTAATCCGTTTATTTCCTCATGTTTGATTTTTATGTGACAAATTGTGATTTTTATATGAAATAAGTAAATTTCAAAAAATTTAGATTTTCGACACAAAAACCTGATTTTCAGGCAAACCGCCATCATTTCCGAATTTCCCATGACCGATTCTATATAAGTGAAAAAAAGATCATAGAAAACGGATAGAAAATACGGTTTTTACTTAGGTTTTTTCATCGTGTCGATAATCCGCAATAACTTTTACCCCCCTTTAAAATTTTTTTAGGATAAAAGTATTACCTCGGTGTTTGTTTTATCCCAATAAGTCATAATTTCTTTTCTTTGTTCAATTTCCACCGTTTCTAAATTCGGAAACCACTCTTTTAGCCTGTTCAAAAATTCCCAATCTCGTATATTATAATTTTTTATCCCTAATTTTTTTAAAATTGAATTGGTGACAGAATTACTCTCTCTTCTAAAAAATATAATGCGTCCCATCACAATTGGACATCATGAAAAAATTCATATCTCCATAACCATAAAACCGATTTCGATGGTCGATCACATAATGATTCAGCTTAGAGCTGAAGCTAATTTTTTTAAAAATTTTTTGACATCAGATCATGCTACAATGAGAGACAACAGAATCGGATACTACAAAAACTTCATTCAACATCGAATCGATCTGATAGCTGAAGCAAAACTATTCTTGGCTAGAAAATGTAGAAAGCCGCCGCATCTAAGGGAAGAGCAAGGGAGACAAGATGAACTCATCAAGCAAGGCATCATCGAACCAAGTACAAGTCTTCGGTGTGCGCCTACAAGACTTGTGCCCAAGAAAAACGGGGAATACCAATAATTTAAAAAATACGAAATTAATTATTTTTAGGATTTTGCTAAAAATGTCGAAATTTCAGAAAAAAAAGGTATAGTCAATTTTAAAAATGAGATTTCTCAGCATAGAATGATCCGTTTTCAAAAAATTAAAAAAAAATAATACGATTGTGCTCTTCCAAATAAAAAAACCGCGTGAAAATTTTTTTATCCTTCATCGAGCTAGTTAATTTTTAAGTAAAACAATGGTCAAATTCGTATTTTTTAAGTTTCTCAGCGTAGCATCATCCGATTTAAAATTTTTTAAAATTAGCTCCAGCTCTAAGCTATCCATTATGTGGTCGACCATTGAAATCGGTTCGGTAGTTATGGGGATATGACTTTTTTCATGGTGTCCTATTGTGATGGGACGCATTGTACATGATTAAATGATGTTTATAGACAACAACTTTCAGTATAACTCCTCTATCCCTCCCATCTCTAGGAAGAAGGAATATATACAGGTTGTTTTTTGATTGCTTCCACATTTTAAAAATTCGCTAAAAAGCGAATTTAAATCCGTTTTCAATGCCCGATAACTCAATCAAACACCCTAATCACCGGATTTTTTTAGAAAACAAAATTATTGAAAAAATATTTTCGAAAAATGGTATTTTTGGGATAAAACTTTTATAGTAAATCAAATTCGGCTAATTTGTTGTACTCGGGGGTTTTTGGGGTAGGAACATTTTTGAACAAATTTGAAAACTTGGAAAATTGTACCTTAATGATTTGACTTAAAGTCGATTTTTATAGAAATCGTCTTTTAAAGAATGAGATGGGAGTGGTATGTATGAATGAGATTCAGCTGTTTTTTTTTAAACCTACATATTTTCGAAAATATTTGGTAATGGATTTATAAATTGATCAAACATATCCCATTCTCTAACAATAAATTGATTTGGAGCAATAAGTGGATTTATAAATCTCACATTGTTATTAATTAGAAATAATTCTTCGAAATTATATGACTTATACAAAACAGGAATCATGAAATGGTGATTTTCTGTGACCAAAATCAGAGATTTTGTTTTTGTTGTCAGATTTAATGGATTACCCTAAATTTTAAAACAATCAATTTTAAACCTAGAGCTCCAATTTTATTCAGCCTATTCAACCTGTCCGTTTTAGGGACACTAAAAACAACAATTCGAAACAAAGATTTTTTCAATAATTTCGACCGGATTTTTTTCAGGACCATAGAAGAGATGCTGAACAACACGTTTTTGAAGGTTTCATCGCTATCCGAAATTTGCTTATTTTTCTACGGCTTGTATAAATATGCGAATTTTACGGTTTTTGAAAATTCACATTTTCTTACTAAGTAGACTTCAAAATCTAGTTCTTCGCAGCCAAATCCGGTAAAATATCATCCTTCTGCAAAGAAAATGTGATTTTTCAAAAATCATAAAATTCGTATATTTATATACAAGCAGTAGAAAAATATGCGAATTTCGGATAGCGATGGAACGTGTTTATCATCTTCTCTTCTATGGTTCTGAAAAAAAAATCCGGTCGAAATTATTGAAAAAATCTTTTTTTGAATTGTTTTTTAGTGTCCCAAAAGCGGACAGGTTGAATAGATTCGATGTTTAGATATTCATGTTAACAAAAGTGAATATTTAAGCATTCAAATAAAAATTTTTTATATGAAAGATCATCTCGAGTATTATCTAGACCCAAAAGAACTTTTTGATTAATTGATAGAACAAAAAGATGCAGATTTTTAAAATTTAAATATCCCAAAAACGGACAGGTTGGAGCTCTAGGGTTAAGGCTGCTAACTAATTGTCTCGAACATGTGTTCGAGACAATTAGCGAGCAGCCTAAATTGCATAAAGGATCTCTAAAAAAGTGGAATTGAATAATAAAAAATTGAAATTTTTTCAAAATATCCTCTTTTTTGACATGCTAAAAGACATACTTGTTGAAGAGTATTATAAACATTCCCAGCTCTACTTAAACGAGAATAAAACGAATTTAATTCTATAGAATGGCTAAGTATATCGGTTCTATATTCATATACATTCCCTTCTAGGTCATCAATATGTTTTATGGTATCAATATTTTTGTACAAGATCGTTTTAAAATAATACCTGATGGATTGGTTCGAAAGTGCCCAAATTCGAACATACTTAATTCCTGAAATGATTTTTTATACAGAATGACGCAGAGCTGGGAAAGTGGTGAATAACCCCACTTCCGCCTATCCTAATCACAAAAACTTTGAAAAAATTGTAATTTTGAAAAAAAATTTTCAACAATTTTTTCAAAAGTTGAAATTTATCGCTACGCTCTTAAAAATTTTAACAATCGGAAATTGAATCGAAACTCCAAATTAGAGAATAATTTTTAAAAAGTCAAAAGTCGATTTTATTATAAAGCCGGGGATCGAACCAGTGGCCTTTTGATTCAGTTTCTGATGCGCTAGCCAATTGATCACGGATTTTTTTACCTTTTGGGTAACTTTTTATGAATTTTGAGCCTCTGTGGAACGACTTTTCGGATAGTTGAGTTATTTTTATACCTTGCCACTTCTCAGCAATATCCAAGAACTTTTTTTCGCTCATTATTAAAATATTGAAATCGACTTCTTCTAATTTTATCGTATATTTTCTCACCAAAAAATAAAACATATTAATCGGCATATATACAATCTCCTGAGGTATTTCATTTGTATTTTTTAGTTTGACGAAAGGTTCATAAGTTGCTGAAAATTTTTTACTAACAAGGGACAAGCAAAAAGTGACGCATGAATTTTTCAAAAAGTTCTATATATTCTGAAAGAGAATACCTGATAACCTTTTAGAAATAACAAAATTAGCTGCTATAACTCTAATCCTGAGAAGATAAAAAGTTTAAGAAAGGCAAAAACATTTAGACAGCAAGAGTGAATCGAAACCCGGACCGTTTGATCATTGGCCTGCAATAAATCCATTATACTATACTGCCTTTTGATTAAAGGATCATTTTTTAATTATATAGTAGTGTATTTTTTATCTCCTCGGGATTAGAGTTATAGCAGTTAATTTTGTTATTTCTACAGGGTTTTCAGGTACAGAGCGATCATTTTGGTCTGCAACATCAATGTTTTTAGTCGTTCTCGCATACCCTCTGACGAATTTCTATGCGGTTTTTTTAAAATTGTAGCTGAACAATGGCCAAATAAATGGTGATAAAAATTTTCGAAATCCGTTGATCCTGACATTGTNACCCTCTGACGAATTTCTATGCGGTTTTTTTAAAATTGTAGCTGAACAATGGCCAAATAAATGGTGATAAAAATTTTCGAAATCCGTTGATCCTGACATTGTCCTCTAACTCATGCAAAAAACCGTATATAAAAATTATTTAACAGTGGTGAGATATTTGACTTTGAAGTTGATAAACAAAAATGAGGCAAAAACCAAATGACGCACCCGGGAATCGGACCCTTGACCTTCTGGCTGCTAGCTGGATGCGCTAACCACTACACCATGTGCGTCCGGCTAGCAGCCAGAAGGTCGAGGGTTCGATTCCCGAATGCGTCATTTTGTTTTTGCCTCATTTTTTGACTATCAACTTCAAATCAAATATCTCGCCACTGTTAAATAATTTTTATATACGGTTTTTTGCATATGTTAGAGGGACTAAAGCTCTGTATTTTCATAAAAAATTAAATTTCTAACATTTTGTTAAGGTGAAGAAAATCGACTTTGAAAACTTCAAAGCAATTTTTGACAATGTTAGGATCAACGGATTTCGAAAATTTTTATCAACACTTATTCGGCCATTGTTCAGCTAAAATTTTAAAAAAACCACATAGAAATTTGTTAGAGGGGGTGCGAGAACGACTAAAAACATTGATGTTGCAGACCAAAATGATCGCTCTGTATGCTCTTTCAGAATATATAGGACTTTTTGAAAAATTTATGCGTCACTTCGTTCAAGTCCCTCGTAAATTAAAAAAAATTCTTACTTCTCAAATAATTTTTGTTAATTTCAAGTGGTGGTAACTTTTCAGATAGGGAAATGCCATTTTTGGTCATTGAAACAGCTCGAAATTTTGACACATATTCAAAAATGGAATTAAAACAGAAGAGGTTGATGAGCTAAAATGATCAATACTTAACATTTTGGAAAAAGATCACCGCTATGCGAAGACGATTTTCATTATGTCTGACTTGTTCAGTTTTTAGATCGCCATAAGAACAAATATAGTTTTGACAAACTTCTTTGAAAACATCGAAATCGAGCGTGGTATGCATACCTAAAATGAGGAATCGTTCAATTCTTGAAATATTACACAGGGTGAGAATCAGGGGACGGAAAGGTGCCATCACCCATCACCCGCTGGGTGATGATTAGGTCATTGGGTGATACCACCCAGTGGGTGATAGGGGGTGATGCCATCCACTGGGTGATTGCACCCAAAATCATTCAATTGCGCTAAAAAGCTCAGGAAACCAGAGAAAATACAATTTTCTCGAATTTTCTGAGAAAATTTACCCAGTGGGTGGCATCACCCAAATCACCCATCATCACTCAATGGGTGATGGGTGATTCACCAAGTGGGTGATGGATGATTCACCCAGCGGGTGATGGGTGATGCCACCCATTAGGTGATGGGTGGGTGAATTTTGGGTGCTATCACCCATTTTTTCGCCTTCTGGAGCCCGTTGCTTAGTTCCGGAAGTCGGATCCCGGAACCGGAGATCGGAAGTAAAAACTTCCGACTTCCGGTTTCGATTTGAAAAATTTGCACTAAATTGGAATCGGAAGTTTTTACTTCTGATCTCCGGTTCCAACTTCTGGTTCCGGGATCCGACTTCCGGTTCCGGAACTAAGCAACGGGCTCCTGGTGAGAATAAAAATCGGATTTTTCGAAAAATTTTTTGCTTGTAAAAATAAAAATTAATCATATTTCCAAGAAAAATTTTTTTCACTTTTTCAAGAAATCCGGTTACTCGCCTGTAAATAATTTTTAAAAATGAAGAATTTTTTAATTTTGATTTTTTCTTGAAAAAAATCTTTCGGATAACTAATTTAGTCATAAACATTTATGCGAGCATCTGTTTTCTTTTAAAAGTTCGAAATTCCTTGCCGCATGAATCATTTAAAAAAATTTAATTTTAAATCACACGTGGACTGCGGGGTGTTGTGGGGTGTCGTGACGACAGGGCAGGGTCGGAGGGTTGTGCTGAGGGGCCAAGGGAGGTCGTGCCGAGGGGTTGAGAGGGTTGTGCCGAGGGGGGGGGGAGAGGATAGAGGGTCGTGCCGGTGAGAGGGTAGGAAAGAGGATCATGCCGGGGGGGGGACAAAAGAATTGGTAAATTTTAAATTTTTTCCCTCTAAAATATATATAAATTATTTTGGTCTGTCGTTACGACAGACCAGGATTGTGGGGTTGTGCTGGGGGCCAAGAGGGTTGTGCTTTAAAAAAAATTACGACAGACCACGCGCCCAAGTGTGTTTTAAATTCGCGACGAAAAACACTTCTTTTCAATAAATAAATCATCTCGAATATTTAAAGAGCTTATTTAAATTACATTGTTGCATATAATTTTCATACTTTTTTATCTTTATCAAAAATAGCAATTTTTGACAAAAATTTATGACAATTTTGATTTTTGACAATTTTTTCCCCACCCCCTCCTCTGAAAGTGTGGGGAGGAGGTATCATACGTGTTGCAGGGGGATACTGTCTCCTTGTCGACGCCCGCAGACCATCTATTTTTAAAGACCATCGCCGCAAATCGGCAGATGAGATGCAGTAATGGATCAAAAAATGAAAAAATTTGTCATTTTTTTCCATAAAAAATTTTGGCTTTTTCAATTTTTAGTCAATATTGATCGACTTTAACTCAAATTTGTCAATTTTCTTCGAATTTTTTTAAAACGATGGACCATTTTCGCATTAGCTCTGACGTCTACCGCATTGGGTTGGCTATCCATTCTGCTCGGTTAAGCATACAGATTCTTTTGTATAAGCTTCATTGGCAGGATCGGGTATGATCCAACGTTGAAAGTCTTCTTAGAGTTATCATCTTCATCGGATCTTCATAATATTGGCGTATGTTGTGATTCTCAAAGAGTCACTTTTCTGGTCGAAAAGTGATCTTTGAATGAGGTGACCTTTTAAGCTAATTAAGCGTTAACCGGCATCTCTACTTATATATCATTTGAAAGCCCATACTTAAACAAAATTTATGGCGCGAAAATTTTTCGGAAAAAAATTATCTGAAATTTTTAGTCCCCTCAAACCGCTAGAGGGTGTGATACAACACTGGTATACTCAGTCCCGTAGGGCTGCGTGAAATATTTTGGTGGAACCGCAAAAAATTTTTGGGTGGAACCGGAACCGAACGATTTTTTTGGTTTGAGCCATCACTGGTGCCAATTCGATCAAAACGACTTTTATAGAGATAAAAGTGGAAGACTCAAAACTTTGAAGATATCCGAGTTATATGGAATATTAGGGTATTATAGAAAATGGTTTGGCTTCAAGTCTGAGTTGTTGTTTAGAAAAATTTGATGGGAGAGAATGGAGGTGTTGTATAAAAATTTACTCTTTTTTATCTAGAAAATGACAATAATCTAACTAATATATTTAAAAAATATTAAAATGTAAATGAATAAATTCCTAGTTGTGTTTGATTTCTTATCAATATCGTAGGCAGGATTTCTCGACGGGGAGGGACATAGAATTTCAAAATTTTATGAAAAAACATAAGGGGGACCATTAGGATAAAGAGAAAAATTTTAAATTTTCTGGCTACCGGGGACATGTCCCCCTTGTACCCCTTGCCTACGGCACTGTGAATACGGATTTTATTAATACGGATTTTTGCAAAACCTTCCATCAGGTCCATGCCAACGACCGTTACAATCTTGTTTATAACCATTCAATCCACCGCTACTATATCCCCCACCTCCACCATAGCTATTTGTTGAAGACACTAAAAAAGAGTACATTATACTATAGCTCGTTTCCGCGCCAGGGTGAAAATTTATGATACATCATATATCAGTTTTCGATGATTGAATTTCTGGAAAATCATCGGTTCGGCGAATTCTATACCACATGTAAAAGACCTTATACAGGGTATAAAAAAATCATCTGTTGGAGTTTTTTCTTGATTTTTTGTTTAAACAAAAAGTCCTGCACCAAGATTAGATCGGACGGTCGCCTTCTCTATCTACTGCGCCATTTTATACAGACTTTTTTTAGTCATGGCGTGAACAGACAGCATACATGGGTAGTACCCCAGGTGGAATTTTCAAAAAAACCCGCAACCCTCATTTGGTCCCCCTCTCGATGGGGTCGAAAAGTTGGCGACCAAAAAAAAGATTATCAAATCTAAAAAATATTCTTTTTTTCCCAAAAATAAATATGCTGCTCCAAACAACCTACTTTTCATCTATTAATCCTCAATTTGTCGACCTTCCGATTCACATGCTACATCTCCCCCCACAACCCCCTCACCCCCTCCAACCTCAACCCACAACCCCTCCCCAGGTGAAAAACCTGGGGTCACCTGGGGTCTTCCCATGTATGACAGACAGTAAGTAACTTTAAAAGTAAAATACAACATACTTGAGCTATAACCAGAACTTCCGTAATTGCTTGAATAAGACGGCGTATAACTTGAATAGGAAGGTGGCTCCGGCGCTTTAATAAAACGACCATTGGCTCCATGCCATCGGCCATTAACATCTTGATAGTTACCACCATTCGTAGTAATTCCTATAAAAATTATTGATTTTTTATCTATACATGACATAATTTTAGATACTTGTAGATGAAGTTGAGTTTTGAGTGTTACTACTAACAACAGGAGTAGAAACTTGAACAGGGGGAGGGGGAACTGGAGAAGATGTTTTCAAAAGTTCAGGCGGTTTGCTAAACTTTCCATTCGGACCATGCCAGCGACCTCTTCCATCTTGGAAATATCCATCGGAAGTAGTTTTTCTTTCACTTGTTGGATTTGGTACAACTTTTGCAGGCATTTGAGCAACTGGAGAAGATTTTATTGGAGTTGTGTGTTGGGTAACATTTACTGGTGGTGTACAAAATTTTCCATCTGGACCATGCCATCGATTACGACTGTCTAAATAATATCCACCTTCATATGTTTTCTTTTCGTTCGGTTGAGCAGCACCATTAGTTTTTGTGACTTCCGAACTTTTGGAGTTAACCATTGTTTCTGCTCCAGCTGGCGGTTTGCAGAATTTTCCATCAGGGCCATGCCATCTGCCTCGAGAATCTTGAAAATATTTTCCTTGTGTATCGACTTGTTTAGGAGGTTTATTGTCATCGGATGCCTGTTTTTTCGACTTGTTGAATAAATTCTTCAAGGAAAACGACTTTTTTGGCGTTTCAGCAGTTTCAAACCCTTCTGGAGCCTTACAATATCTGCCCGTTAAAACATCATGCCATCTACCTTTGTCGTCTTTAAAGCAACCATTGACGATTTCTCTTACTGGAATAGGCTTCTTTGTTTCTTTGGTATTTTGATTTTTTTTATCAGAATTCTTAATTGGACTTTCTAAAAAATCGTAAAATTAAAAGTTCGTCCATGTTTTATCCATTCGTCTATGTAGGCCTGTAGGAAGAGGGCCAATTTTGGGGGAAAGTATATTGAGAGTATATTATTTGTCTACTACTGCTCCCCTTGAACATGAGTGAACAATGAGGAACAGTAGAGTAGGCAAGGGGTGACAGGAGCATGTGCTCCCTAATAACCGAAATTTTTAAAACACGTTATTTGAGAAAACCGAGCTTTGGGACGCACAAAAATTTTTTTGCCGATTTATCAAAACCCATATTGGAAATGTTATTGGGCTAGGTGAATGAAGCAACTTTAGTTTGGGGGTCCCGGGGCGAAAGTGTAACCCTGTGGAGATAGGCGTAGTCGAAGTTGGGTCTATTTTTACCACTAGCACCCAAAATTCAAAGTCATATAACTCCGAAGCCATGAAGGCTATGGACATGGGATAAAGTGCGTTTTATTGGTGGATACATGTGCCTCATTTATGGTATGATAAATTCTATTTGAAAATTTTATCCTTAATTTCTATGATAAGATCAGTGTATGATACCACTATTTTCGGGTGCCCCAAAATAGCTTTTTTACTCTAAAAGTACCCCAAGGAATATCGGCGGCGGTCTAATTTCAGCTACTATGGGTTGTCCTACATGTGAGGAACGTCCATGCAAAAAATCATAAAAATCGGCTGGTCGCCATTGAAATGGGACCATTTCGAAGTAGCTAAAACTGATGGAGGTCAATTCTTTAGATTAGCGAAATTTGCCATAATTTATATATATTCGGAAAATTCATGAAAAATGGAGCATTTTTTGTTTTTACAGTAAATTCTGAATCGTTATCGTTGTCGAGATAATCGCGTTTGAAGTTGCCGATTTTTGAGTTGCGATATTGAATTTGAATTTCCCGCCAAAATTGAAAATCAGGGTTTTGGCGGGAATTCAAATTCTGAACCAATTCCAAAAAATAGCTAACTTCAAACACGATTATCTCGACAACGATAACGATTCAGAATTTACTGTAAAAACAAAAAATGCTCCATTTTTCATGAATTTTCCGAATATATATAAATTATCGTTTAATATTAAAAGATAGCAAAACATACGTTTTTGAGATTTTTGCTTGTTTGAAGATTTGTCATTTTTGTTGTAAATTTCATCAAGCTCTTCTGAAGATATGGCAGGTGATTGTTGATTTCGAAGCATTTCAACATAGGCTAAATTTTCGATATCGATGCTATATAACAAATTGTTTACCTCTCAACAATTCAAGTTTTGCGTTTTGATCCATGAGTAATTCCACAAAAGATGATGTATCGTATCTTTCATCGAAATTTTCAAGTTCACTATCCGAATCCTGATAATTTCTATTTTGTTGGTACTCGACTTCTTCCTTTCGGTACTCTTCTTTTCTTGATTTTTCATGAACTGTTACACTTCCTATCCCAGACGAATCATCATGTTCCTCTTCACTTTCAGCCTCTTCTATGTCTGCTTCTCGTTCAACAATTTCATCACAGATAGCTTTCAATTTCGGCATCAATTTGCAAGCGTTGTTAGCTGTAGCTAGAATGAGTTGCTCCGGTTCCAAATCTTTGTGTTCAGCCACATATTCAACAAGTTCTTGCATATCAGACAGCATCTTGGCTACATTAGGCTCTTGTTTTAGCATTTTTTCGTTGTTAGGAAATGCTAACAAGATTTGACGAAGTGGCAGAATTTCAAGAAATTGAATCTATATTAATTTTGGTTATATTAAGTTGAGGAAAAATATATACCATTAGAGAATCATCCAATTGCTCGGAGACCAAAAATGAACATTTCCTCATTCTTGAAGTTGTTTTGGGGTCCAAAGTTGTTAGCTTTGTTGTAAAAGGCAAAACGATCTTGCTAGCTGGAAGCTTGTCAAGAATGTAGCTGAGATGTTTCATGGTACAAAATGTTTCATCGATGTATCTTTAAAATGTTGATAAAAATGAGAAAACTTATAGGGCATTTCCCGACAAGATAAAAAAGTTTACGGCTAAAAATTCAGCATTCAGTGGCGGATCCAGCGGAGGGAAGGGGGGGGGCAGGGGACCCCAAACCGAAAATTTCTTAAGAAAAATAGAGTATTTTCAGAGAAAGGAGAAAAAGTCGCCACCAAGGGCTGAAATTTTAGTATCGCCATTGGCACCCTTTATTTATAGCCACCGACACCCTGTAAAACTAGAGATCAAGCGGCATGAGGCCTATTTGGAATAGCCCTCTGGATCTGGCCCATTGGTCCAGGCGCCAAGGGCATGCCCATGCCACTACATCTATTTCGAAATCTGCAACGAACTTACAAAATTAACTTGCTTTTCTTTACATTGGTAATGATCTGTTCAATACGACTTGGGTTCTAAAGAAGATTTTTTTAAAGTTTTTCCTAATTAACATACGAAATCTGTGCCATTTGTCAATCTTACTGCAACTATATACTTGTTAGAAAACTTGGATTCGTCGAAATTTGTCGTTTTAGCACAATCAAGCTAAATATATAAAACACATATTTTAATAGTCACCTTGTATGTCACCCCCCAACTCCTTAGGATCACGGTTTTTTGAAAAATCCGGTCCTAGTAATGTTATATGTCTGCATGAACGATCTCGGGAACGCTTGATTTAAACCCGGAGCACGATTGCAAAAGTTGTAGGGAACGATGAGAGAAGACGATTGACACCAAAATCATCGAAACCGGCGAAAATTTTTTTTCCAAAAAAGGTCAGTTATAAAAGCGATTAGTTTAAAACAAGTAGTAGTAATAACTAATACAAGAGATGCCTGTTCTTTAAGAAAATTCATCATAATTTTTTCAAGGGCCACAACATTGGATACGTGTGCATCTCATGAGTATGTCCCCAACCCAAACACTTAGAATTTACCGTCAACAGTTGCGGATCAACTAGATTTTCGTTGGCAACGCCATTTTCATAAACGTTTTCCAAAATCGGAATATAATCAAATGACTCAGAAAAGGTATCATAAGAAACTTTAGGATGAGCTTTATGCAGGCAATCAATTGTTTTGTAGAGACAACCGTTGTTTTCTAGAAAAAAAGATTTCCAATGAGCTTTAATAATCTTCTTACCCAGTCTTAATACAAAATTTCTATCACGTTCGCACTGCAACTTGGATTCTAGATTTAAAATCTGCTCTCTCTAAATTTTATCTTTATAAAAACTTTAAATATTATACCAGGGATGGGAAAAATTCTGGTGAAAATACAGTTAGGGGGACAGTTATTAAAAGAAAGGAGACAAAGATAAAGTTCAGGGACAAGCCATATTCTTCTACCGTTATATTTTATATATGCTTAAAGGTCTATGCTGCGTACCTATAGTTTTATGCCAAAATTTTTTTTCCCAAATTGGCTAATTTTTGTATATAGGAAAAATTTTATGCGGGAAACTGATTGCGTGCATTCCTGAACCCTAAAAATGCTTCAACTGACTCTGATTCAGTGTGGTGGGTGTATTGAAGCAAAAATGAACTAAAAATCGGATTTTCGCCGGAAAATTATTTGTATAAGGGTTTTTCTAGGCGTTGGATCGATTGTGCAATTTTCGAGACATGAAAAAAATTCCCTGATACTGATTTAAGCGATTTTCATCAAGAAAACTTAAATAAGTGTCAGGGAAATTTTATCATTTAAATCAATGACAGGAAAATTTTTCACAATTTTTTCAAAATGTGCGCAATCGATTCCCCCGCATAAAATTACCTACAGGAGAATGATTTCCGGTCGAAAAATCGAAAATTTTTCGTTTCAATACACCCACCCCATACCCTGAATCTGGGTCAAGGAAGCGCTTTCATGCGCGTATTTTTTCACCCTCCTCCCCCCACTCCCCAATACCTACCATAACACCAAGGTCGTTTATCATATCACCGTTTGAAGCCATTCTTAACGTAAACACTAAATTTAATAATTATTTTTTCTAGATATAAAAAATTTAAAAACTTTTTTATTATCATGACCAGGGGCGAAAAAGTAGGTGGTACCACTAATAATTCATGGGTGGTACCACCCAAACCACGTATGAATGGAAACGCCTACTGCCCATGAGTGGTACTACCCACCATCCAAAATCCACCCAGTGGATGGTGATGAGCGCACGAATACAAACACCCCCAAAAATTTTGACTTTCTGCGGGCGGGAAAAAATATAAGGGGGGACCAAGGTGATTTTTTTCAAAAATCACTTTGGCTCCCTTATGTTTATTCGCGAAAAAATTTTTTGAAAAACACTTTTTTAAGTTAAAAATGCTTTAAAAAATTACGATTTTTGTTGAAAAAATAGGAAATTTTTGCGACTCGTCCGCAGCCCGCGAGCGAAATGAGTCTCGCCCACAAAATTTGTGGGCGAAACTCATTTTGGCCTGCGGTTGCAGGCGACCCCCTCCCCGACATTCGGGGTGGGGAGTTGTACATATGTGGTGGTGGGAAGTGCCACCATGAATGGTGGGTGAGCAGTTTGGATGGGGGATGGTCACCCATTTTCGCCTCCTGATCAAGACAGAAAATTACGTCTCAAGATAATATCTCAAAATAATAGACCACAAAATAATATTTCTTATCAATGTCAAAGAAAAGTAGAACTAAGCAGATTCCCGTTAGGGATTAATCCCTAACACAATCCCGGGATTGTTCTCTACAGCTATAAAACTTCTTTTAATCCATCAAATTTGACTAAAAGAGATGTTTTACCAGGTATCGTTCTATTAATGACAATAAAAAGGCAACAAACATCTCAAATTTTGATGTTTAACATTCATAATACATGGTATCAAAAGTCAGTGGCGTAGACAGACGCTAAGTCATTCACATATCACGTGATCAAATTTTTAACATTTTTAGTCCTCCCTATCCCCCTCTGTGATCAAACATGATCACGGGCTTACCTCCCCACCGTGATCATGATCAACTTTTTTCTTTAAAAAATAGGCATTTTTGATGTAAAAATGGAAATTTTTTTCGCTTTTGGCAATTTTTTATTATAAAGTATTCAAAAATTTTGGCCAAAAACATAAGAGGGACCATTAGGAAAAATTTTCATCTTTTTCGATTTTGTGGGGGGATTGCCTCTCGCCGATAC
Organism: Acrobeloides nanus; assembly: GCA_900406225.1. Classification (NCBI taxonomy): domain Eukaryota; kingdom Metazoa; phylum Nematoda; class Chromadorea; order Rhabditida; family Cephalobidae; genus Acrobeloides; species Acrobeloides nanus. The sequence continues at coordinate 44,983 of OZJO01000793.1, read as the reverse complement.
ATGCCTGATCATGTGATCAATGATCTGACTCCTCTCCCCCCCCCCCCCCCCCCCTCCCACCGTGATCAAGCGTGATCATTTCAGCTACCCCGTCCCCTTAATCTGATCACGTGATATGCGAACGATCCCTAAGCATACATGTTCAAAGAGAGGGGACCGTCCCTCCCACCACTCATCCATCAAAAATTTTTTAGCATTTTTTATAGCTCGTCGAGACAAATAAAATGCCACCGAAATTATCGAATTTGAACAATGTTTTGGGTTATTGAAACGGAAATTTTGATTCATGTTTTCGTTTCAATAACCCAAAACAATTTTCAAATTGGATAATTTTTATGTCATTTTAGAGCTATAAAAAATGCCGTCTTTCTTTTTTAAAAATTTAAAAAGGCGAAAAGGATAAAAACAAATTTTATATTTTTTCCCTGATTCAATAGAAAATAAGTATTGAAGCGATTGGTAAGAATCAAAACTTCAAAAATTGCTTGAGAAAAATGCATTTTTCTCCATAAGGACAATTACAAATGGGCTGAAAATGAGTTCCCTACCGTTTTCGATCACGCTCTACAAAACTACATTGGAGTTATTGAAACAATCGTCAACGGTAAAAAGATGGGGTGCTTTGATCATTTTGGCAAAATCGCAAAAATCTGATTTTTTTGCGCCACCCTATAAAAACTGTGCGCGGGACTTGGACGCTTTACAGATACGCTCTCTAAAGTAAACTATGATTATGCATAAATATTATGTCTTGCAAAGGCATTGTTCAATTTGGGAAATCGATTGCGCTCATTCCCGAAACATTAAAACACTGCCTTGACCCTGATTCAGGGATTCTGTGTATTGACGCGAAAATTGAAAATTTTTCTTTTTTCGCTCGTATACCAACTCCATTCCTTGAGTCAGGATCAAAATAATTTTTCATGCTTAAAAAATGTGCGCAATCGATTCCCCGCATAAAATTACCCCCAGCCGGAAGCTTCCGGACAAAAATAGAAATTTTTTCAATTTTTGCGTCAATACGCCAAATCTATTCCCTGAATCAGGGTCAAGTCAGCGTTTTCATGCTTCGGGAATACGCGCAATTGATTTCCTGCATAAAATTACTCCTTTATAGGTCATTTTTATTTAAAAATTTTGGTCGGCAAGGGGATTCGAACCCCTGACCGTTCTTGCACTTGATCTGCAAACAATCCACTGAGCCAAACTCAATATATAATTCATTTCCGCTGCCAATGGAAAAGAAAGTCCGGAAGGGATGGCCAAGTGGTAAAGCTCTCGCTTTGCACTCCGAAGAGCGAGGGTTCGATCCCGGAGGTCTAAATCAGAAATATCATAATTCAAGATTTCATCATACAAACTACAAATTTCATCATACAAACTACTTATGATTTCGACCTTTATGATTTTTTGTAGTTTGTATGATAAAATCTTGAATTATGATATTTCTGATTTCGACTTCCAGGATCGAACCCTCGCCCTTCGGAGTGCAAAGCGAGAGCTTTACCACTTGGCCATCTTTCCGGACTTTTTTCCCATTTGCAGCGGAAATGAATTATATTTTGTATAGGATCATTTTTTTGTTTATATAACAGTGCATATTTTTTATCTTGGAAAGCAAAAAGGCTCGAATTTTGGGGAGTGGATTTTTTTATCAAGAGCCTGCCCCTATATGTTTCCGGTCTCAAAAAATTTTTCGAGCGATAAAAATCGCAAAAATGATTTTTTTTTTCACGGCGACCGAAAATGAGAAAAAAGTCTTCAAAAAAAATAATCGTTTCAATACTCAATTTTTGATTGATTCAAGGAATTTGCACTGAATTTTCTTACTGAAAAAATCAAAATTTTTAAAAGCTTTGCGAAGCTTTTCCTCGTTTTCATTTTCTATAATTTTGGTCTTAAAATAATCCTCAAATGTTGAAAAATAAAGTTACGAGCGATTTTTTGAAAATAATTTTTTTCTGCCCGAGTTTTTCTGCCCTAGAGGCAAAAATGTTGATTTTTTAACACAAATTCCAGGAAAATGCCATTAAATTGTGGCTCTTTTGACTTAAAAATACAATAATTTTTCATTTTTGATCATGCCCAAGCTTTATTATTAGTTTTGGGCCGAGTTTGAATGATTTAGAAAACTCCATTTTTTGGATCCCCATCATAGAGATGATGAAAAATGGAGTTTTCTAAATCATTCAAACTCGGCCCAAAACTAATTATAAAGCTTGGGCATGATCAAAAATGAAAAATTATTGTATTTTTAAGTCAAAAGAGCCACAATTTAATGGCATTTTCCTGGAATTTGTGTTAAAAAATCAACATTTTTGCCTCTGGGGCAGAAAAACTCGGGCAGAAAAAAATTATTTTCAAAAAATCGCTCGTAACTTTATTTTTCAACATTTGAGGAAAATTTTAAGACCAAAATTATAGAAAATGGAAACGAGGAAAAGCTTCGCAAAGCTTTTAAAAATTTTGATTTTTTCAGTAAGAAAATTCAGTGCAAATTCCTTGAATCAATCAAAAATTGAGTATTGAAACGATTATTTTTTTTGAAGACTTTTTTCTCATTTTCGGTCGCCGTGTTTTTAAACTTACCCTGTTCATATGAGAAAAATATTTTTTTGCGCAAATATTTTTTTCGCGCAAACAAATTTTTTTTGCGCAAAAAAGCAATTGTTTAAAAAATTTTTTGCTCAGATATTTAGTTTGTGCAAAAAATTTTTTTAAAGATAGACAAAGTTGGGGAGAAGAACAAGAAGGACAAAAAGTGAATTTCGAAAGTCGTGCAAATGATGAAGAACTTTCTCTTTATTATGAATATCCGCAACAGATAGCCATGTTTTTCTTCGTACAATGATGAACTGGCACACGAGATAGCTAACACAGACTAAACATCACAAGTTGGGTCAGGAGAATGAAGCAAATAAAAATATTCATTTTTTGTGCAATAAGAAATTTTTTTCTTAAACAAAAATTTTTATGCAATAAAAATTTTTTGGCGCAAAAAAATACCAACCTTCATATGAAATGCTCGCATCAAAATCATTTGCCTATAGGTACATTGTTCTTTATACGTACCTATAGGTACATTATAAATTTTTTCGAAAAAAATTGTAAAAATTTTTTGAGAAGTTACTCCATAAAGTTATGTCGATCGTCTTCTCTCAGAGTCCCTTACAACTTTTGTTTTTAGCGCTCGGGTTTAAATCAAGCGTTCCGGCGATTCTGGACATGCAGACAGACAATCTTTACACGTTTATACTTATAGTTGTTATTACGTATCAACAGCACCAGTCAGTGGTTATGCTGCAGCCTTAAAGGGGGGGGAGTATTTTTTAGGGCCTAATCTCCGGAAAAAATTTTTGCCTAATTTTTTTGTTGCAAAATGACATATCTAGGGGTAATTTTATGCGAAAAATCGATTGTGCGCATTCCCGAAGTGTGAAAACCTTTGTTTGACCCTTAAAAATACGTTTTTTTATAGTATACGTACAGGTTGTTTTTTAGGTTGCTTCCACATTACAAAAATTCGCCAAAATCGAGTTTAAGTCCGTTTCCATCGCTCGATAGCTCAATCGGACGCTCTAATCACCGGATTTGATTAGCAAACAAAATTATTTAAAAAAATTTTATTTTCGATTTTTTAGCCTAAAAATAGTGAAAATATGGGTTAAAATACGTATTTTTCAATTTTTAAGGGTTAAGCAAAGGTTTTCACGCATCGGGACTGAGCGCAATCGATTTCTTGCATCAAATTACCCCTAGATATGTCCTTTTGTAACTAAACAATTAGGCAAAATTTTTTTCGGAGATTAGGCCCTAAAACATACCCCCCCCCCCTCTTTTAAGGGCTTTTTGGCGCGGGTTCGAATTCCACTGCAGTCAAAATCTTTTTTGCTTTTTTTAGTAGGATGTTGTTTTTTTCAATTTGTGATATTTGATATTTTTACAATTTTTTCATATTTGTTCATTCGTCAGAAACCTTTATCCCATTTCCCATTATTACCCAAAAATTTCACATGAATCCGGACGAACCATAGAGTAACGGCACTTTCTTTCGGCCCCAAACGATCAATGAAGCGCCAAAAGCTGTGCCGACAACCGAAATGAGAAAGAGTCGTCCTATGCATGTCTCTAGCACTCACAAAGTAAGTATATAGCCATCCCGCTAACACATATACACATATAACGAACTCTTTCTCTTAGCTAGGAATGGGGAAGCCTCATGCATATTTGCATGTGCTCATTTTTTGAACTAAAGCAAGAAGCTTATTTTGAGGCAAGGCCGGTGTTGAGCCGAAGAAGTTTTCCCGGAGGCTAATGCTAATACATAGAGGAGTTTGGTGGTTTTGAAATGTGTTAGTTAGGGTGTAATTTTTAATTAGGTTTTTTGGAGAAGGTTTGAAAGTTCTAGTCTATTTTTTGGAGAAATGATTCCATTTCTTACCCACGGGTTATACAAAATTCGAAAAGGTAAAAGCAAGGGTCAAAATTTTAAAAAAATCTCGCCAATTGATTCACTTCGCTGAGCGCGAAAAATGAGTACCATATCTTGGGGGGATATGAGGTTTGGCCTATGGCCGAGTGGCTAAAGCTCTCGGCCTTTACTCAAAGGGCGCGAGTTCGATCCTCGCCAAAAAATCATTTTTTTATTTTGTTGTCAAAAGTCATGAAAATTTTTGCATATTCATATTTTTATGTGGGGAACACGATGACGCTATTATCTTTTCATGAAAACTTTTGAAAAAATTGGAAGAATCGAAAAAACTTTAAAAAAGTGAATTTTTTGTGATTTTTGGAGCCCAAAAAATTTTTTGGACCGGAAAATTTTTTTACTAAAAATGACCCATATAGGGGAATTTTATGTGGGGAAATCGATTACGCGCATTTTCTAAGCATGAAAACGCTTATTTGACCCTGATTCAGGGAATGTAATTGGTGTATTGACGCGAAAATCGAAAAATTTCTATTTTTATCCGGAAAGCATCCATCTGGGGGATAATTTTATGCGGGGAATCGATTGTGCGCATTTTCTAAGCATGAAAAAATTATCTTGATCCTGATTCAGAAGTTGGTGTACGTGCGAAAAAAGAAAATTTTTCGATTTTCGCGTCAATACACCATTCTCAAATTCATTCTCATTCCCTGAATCAGGGGCAAGATAATTTTTTCATGCTTAGAAAGTGTGTATAATCGATTCCTAAAATTACCCTTATTTGGGTTATTTTTAGAAAAAAATAAAGAATTTCCCGCACATTTTTACCCCTAAAAGAGGTCTTTTTAGGCAAAAATCCCATTTTTTTACTTTTCGCTTTAATACACAGGTCTTCCCTGAATCAGGGAAGCGTTTTCTCGATTCGAAAATACCAAATTCGGATTCCCCGCATGTTTTTACCCCTAGAAGGGTCATTTTTTTAAAAATTTTTTGAAAATTTTTCGCGTGGGTGGCCCCCTATTGTGTATTAGCTCATAATTTTTCCGACACTTATGCTACTCTCATTGCTGGATTCAAAAAATTTTTAATTAATTTTTTACATTTTTCTCACAAATTGAGCTCTAAAGCACTAAAATTAACCATTGAAATATTTGTTTGCCGGCCTCATTTCCCTTACTTTTTACTTCTATTGGTCAATATTTATGAAAACCAAAATTCCTCTATAACGTATATTTTCTTAGCAATTTTTCTCATAGAGTCCAATTTCATAGTGCCATTTATGTCGGGGATTTAGACTGAGAACGAGATTCATCGCCGAGGATATATTGATGACTCTAAACGGTTTTCTGAAGCCTGCTTCCTGCGTCTGTCTTCGTGGTCGATATTTTCGTGGCGGAATGACGACGACGTTTAAGCACAAGGCAAATTAATCTTGCACGATGATTGAAGGTTTCTAGCGAGAAAACACATAAGTTATCTCGGAAAACAAATCACTCGAAATATTATGGAGAAATAATTGAATTTTATTACTTTTTTTGGGATTGAAGATTTTTTATGAATCTGTCTAGAAATTTTTAACTTTTACTAATACAAACGTGTATATTTTGGAGCAGGAGAATTGTTTCAACAAAAATGGCGCAAAATTTCCTATTTTTCTCTAACAAGGAATTATTTTCGGATGAAATTTTCGAAATTTCTCAAAAAATTTTTACTAGTTTATTGTAGGCTTAGGCTAAAAGTTTGAAAAATTTATTCCTGAAAATACGAGCTTTTGTATTTTCGGAAAAGAAATTAATATGTATCGTTATAAGCAAAAATTGTAAACATTATTCAAGAGCACCAGTGGTGCAGTGGTTACGTTGTGGGGACAACTAAGCATAAAAAAATTACTTGGTCTTAGGCTTGGGCTTAGGCTTACACTTATGCTTGGGCTTACGCTTAGTCTTACGCTTAGGCTTGGTCTTAGGCTTGGAATTGGGCTTGGGCTTAGGCTTAGGCTTAGGCTTGGGCTTACGCTTAGTCTTACGCTTAGGCTTGGTCTTAGGCTTGGGCTTATTCTTAGTCTTACGCTTAAGCTTGGGCTTGGGTCTGCAACCTTTAAATTCAGAGCATAAAATTACCCCCTAGGGTGGTTATTTTCAAAAAATTTTTTTTCTAAAAGTGGGTCTCTGTGCCGAACTAGTTGAAAAGAGATTGAACAACTGGAGTATATACCAAAATGTCATTTTTTTGGTATACCCTTTAGTATTTTAGATTTTTTGTTGCCAAAATGTCTTTCTATAACATATAAAAATCTTCCTATTCATATTTCCTGTTATTTATTATGCTATCTAGTGAAAAGATCACATTAACTATTTCGGCAGCTAGCAAGGAAAATAATGGCAAAGCAACGTTGGTCTAATGAATTCAATCTCAGTGCCGGACGTGATGCATTCCGAAGCGGCGGTGGAAATCGTTTGGCCAACCATGATGGTATATTTTTCTTTATCTTTTTAAATTTTATTGATCGTACCCAAAAATTGTGGGTTGTCAAAGATATCATCTCGAGAAATTTTATGAGCTTAAAGGACTAGTTCTCGGTAGGAAAAAAGTTGCCATTTTTGTTGATATTCGGAAAGATCATGAAAAATGGAGCATTTTTTGTTTTTACGGCATGCTCTGAATCGTTGTAGTTTTCGAGATAATTGCGTTTGAAATTTTGAATTTGTTACAAGCTCTTCGTTGTAATATACAAACTTTTTTGAATTTTTTCGAAAAAATAGATTTTTAACATTTTTATAAAATGAATTTTCCGCAAAAAATTCAAAAAAGTTTGTGTATTACAACGAAGAGCTTGCACACAAATTCAAAAGTTTTGAAAAAAGTCTGTAAATTGACACGAAAAATGACCTATTAGTTTTTTAGCTTGTGTTTCTAGTTGTTTTAGTCATTTTTGAGGTGACATATCAATTTTCAGTGTAGACTTACGGATAAGATTTGTTATTTTAGAAAACATGGACGTGGACGAACTCCGCAGACAACAATTCATCATGAGATCTTTTACTGAGTCTATAGAAATGGACGACCTACCTCAGGCCCCCGAACTTCCGCCAAATTTGGATATTGATCATTATGCTTTCGATAGTGATAGTATGCATAAGAGTAGCACTGCCGATACGATTGTTGAAGTGGTAAGGGTCAGATATCAAAAATGGTACAGGGTGGTAGATCAAAATTTGGGGTCAAAACTGCGGGCCCAACGTTGCTTAACTTGTCAGATCGGACGAGCGGCTTCCTTATCTACTTCGCCAAGTAGCCGACATTTTTGGTTAAAATAAAATTTTGGTGAAAATTAAAAGGGCTAGAAATTTGAAAAAATTGCGCAAAATCCAATTTTTTTATTTACCCATTAAAATCAATTTTAGACCAAAAAACCGGACCCAGACAAAATCGACAAAACCAAAGGTGAAACTCAAAAATATGTGATGACGGTGCCGGGTCCCGAACAAGTCGACCAAGAAATAGAGATGCATAAAAGCTTGATGAAACCCCAAGATAGCGATGAAAGTGAGTTAGACTTGGTCCTAAATGGTCTCTCCAGGACTGGTATTCTAATTTTTTGGAAAATTTTTGAACAAAATTAAAAAATTTTAGATGCTTCACCGTCGACTTCCGCGGCTATATATCAACAAGTAAAAATGAAACTATTTTTTCTTTCATTTTTTAAATTTTTCTTTATTGGTGACTTTGGTGGGATCGGGCCAAAAAAACTGTATAGTTCAGTGGATAGTGTTTCAAAAGAAAAAAAGTCACAACCATATTGGAGGGTTTCCTTTGACAACTTTTTTTGAATCTATCAAAAAATTTCTTGCCTTGGCGGGATCGAACCATCGATCATTTGAGTGCAAAGTGAAACACTTGCCACTGCATCATGGGTGATGATTATATATTTGCTTGAAATGACTTATAAAATTCCAATTTTTGCTCTTTAGCAATTTCTTTTCTTTTTTCCTTGTATAAATACCAATAACCAACAACTTAGGACCCAGATCATGCTGCCTTACGCCGCGAATACTCAAACACCATCAAACAAAGGCCTAGACCGACTACCCCAACCTCTGGCTCAGTCATCGAACGCTATGTCGAAGAAAAAGAAAAATCCTCCGTCAAAGATCGAAGTCTACCTCCAGATTCTGGTGCCAAAATCAAAGTTTCTATACCGGGTCATGAAAATAAAGGTACTCACAAGGCATACATGAGAGGGATCCAGATCTGGATCCCCCGTCTCACGCAAGACTCATCCTTACGGTATTAAAGTCTGCTTCACGGAGAGATTCCAAGCGCCCCTAGTGGATAGCATCACAGACTTCGAGTTTGAAGATCTGGGTTCAATCTCGTTTGGAGCCACCTAGGCAAAATTTTTTATCAATTTTGGACGATGCAAAAGGCTTCGAGCGGACTTAAACCCTGGTCTTCAAACTCGAATTCTGTGATGCTATACACTAGGCTATGCTTCACGCGTTCTTTGTGAGAGGTTCCAAAAAGCGGTGAACCAAAATGAAAAAAATGGGAATTGGGCGAAATTTTAAAAACAATGCCATTTGATTCAGCTCATTGAGGCGAGCAAAACTAGCACCATATTGTACATAGATGTGACAGAACTCGTGGCCGAGTGGTAGTGTGACAAATTTGAGTTTATAGGTCGAGGGTTCGAATCTCGGCCCGAAATTAAAGTTGTCCAAATTCTATGAAAAATTTTCCATATCTCTATTTTGGCCTCTAAAACATTTTGCAACCATATTTTGTGTAGTAAAGTAGGTTTTATAAAAGTTAAAATTACATATTATACAGCCCCAGTAAGTGTCTAATGATCAAAAAATGAATGCAAAATGTTTTAGTGGCCAAAATATCGATATGCAAAATTTTTTATGAAATTTTAACAACTTTAATTTCGGGCCGGGATTCGAACCCTCGACCTATAAACTGCAAATTTGTCACACTAACCACTCGGCCATGGAATTCTGTTCTGGGTACAATATGATACTAGTTTTACTCGTCTCAATGTGCTGGATCTAATGGCATTACCCGTTGTAAAATTTCGCTCAATACCATTTTTTCATTTTGGACATTCGCGCACAGTGTCCAAAATCTACCCCCCCCCCACATGTATGCCATAAATTTACTTTTAGTATTAAAAAAAAATAATTTTAGGCCACCGCCCACGAAAATCTTCCATGTCGTGGAGTGATTTTTACGAAACCATGGCCTCACAAATCCCAATGCAAGCCAGATCAGGGTCATTTAATATGGGCAAGTCGCAAGATTATGATGAGGATATAATAGAGCAAAATCCGGAATATAAAGAAAAGGCTCCGCCAGCGCCAGTGGTGCACAGAAGAACGTCTGTAGAGTGGGAGAATTTTGAAGAATCTAGAGGTTCGTTTTTTAAAACAATTTCGGCCTAGAGGGATAGAACCAACTTCGCTCAAATTGAAATTGGCGCCACTTTCTCCTGCGCTATCAACACTGAATATAGCTTTTGTCAAGAAATGTCTTAGGTCTAGTCTTGTCGTAAAACCTTTCCGGTTTCTTCACTGTCGTTTTTTATGTGAAGTCCGAATTTTTGGCCTCATCCTCCGTGGAGAAATGTCAGATGGTTCCCTGTTACTTATCTATGGCTTAGCCAAGAGTACCCCCCAATGTTCGTCTAAAAATATTCTATTGGGGGGGGGGGGGCAAAGGAGTCTTTCCAATTTTGAAATTTTTTAAAATTGTCCATTTTTTCAATAAAAATGATATTTTTTTCATCAAAAAATGCAATTAGAATTTAATTAACAAAAATAGGACTCGGAAAGAAGGCATCAGACATTAGAATTAATCTTACTCTAGCTAAAGTTGTTTTTATGCAAACTTTGACATGTTTTGCCCTTTCCTAGCTTTTATAGAATTTTTGTTGTATAAATCAATATAAGTTTTTAGTAACGTTTTCAAGAGATCTAGGTTGGAGGGAGGCTAAACCACAAGCAAGGGAAAATATTGATTTTTAAAAGATAAAATTGAGCAAAATTCGATTTTGAGAAAAATGTTGATTTTTGAGCAAAAATGGGTCTTGAGCAAAATTCGATTCTTCTGAAAAAAATTCAACTTTTGAGCAAAAATTCGATTTTGTGCAAAAATATCAATTAGGAGGGGAGAGAGCAAGGACTTAGCTAGATGAGGGGATGGTGCACCTAGACCGGTGCTCCCCCCCCCTCATGGCTAAAAAATTGTCAATTAAAAATGACATTTCGTCCCTGCATCACTGCTGTCACCTATATTTTTCATTTTTCTCACTCCTTTTTACAACCTATTTACTTTTTTGATATTTCATATAGCCGTTGAATGGTCGTTTGATGTTTCGAAACTTGACATTTCGAAACGTTTTTATGTTTTTGAGGATTTCTCTAGAAATACAAAACCAATCCTGATAGTTTGGGTGTCGTTAGAAAACTGGATTTTGTAGCAATCGAATGACACCAAAATCATGCCATAACTCTTTCTGATTGAGGAGTTATTGAATTAGTAAAAAATGTTGAAAAAATCGACATTTTTTACTAATTATGCAACAATTACTCAACCAAAAGCCTAAGCCTATACTTAAGCCTATGCCTTAGCCTAAACCTAAGTCTAAGTCTTAACCTTAGTCTAAGCCTAAGCCTTAGACTATGCCTAAGCCTAAACCTAAGTCTAAGCCTTAACCTAAGCCTATACCTTAGCCTAAGCCTATATCTTAGCCTAAGCCTATACCTTAGCCTAAGCCTTTTCTCATTTTACAAATGACTTATTTCAAAAAATTTTTGAGTTATGGCATGATTTTGGTGTCATTCAATTGCTACGCAATCCAGCTTTCTAACTACGCCGAAACTATTAGGGTTGGCTTTGTATTTCCGGAGAAATCCTCTAAAACATAAAAAACGTTTCGAAATGTCAAGTTTTGAAACATCAATTGACCGCGTTGAATATTCACCAAGACTTTTAATAAAGTTTTACGAACAAAATTAACGACAAAGCGCATTCGAGTAGGAGTTTAATTAACAAAAATAGGACTCGGAAAGAAGGCATCAGACATTAAAATTAATCTTACTCTAGCTTCAAGTTGTTTTTATACAAACTTTGACGTGCTCTGCTCTTTCCTAGCTTTTATAGAATTTTTGTTGGAAAAATCAATATCAAATTTTTAGTAACTTCTAGGTTGGGAGGGGGGAAGGGGACTAAACCCCCAAGCAAGGGAAAATATTGATTTTTAAAAGAAAAAAATTGAGCAAAATTCGATTGTTGAATTAAAATTCATTTCTTGAGCAAAAATCTTGCTCTTTGCGGGATAGAACAAGCCCCTTCAGTGCAGAAATTTGGCATCCTAGCCACTTGGCTATGCAAAATTTTGTCTTGTAAAAAACGGACTACCCTTTACTCTATACATGATGATTTTTCCTCTTGATTGGAAATGCTTTATACTCGGTTAACGATCCCCAAATTTTTGAAAAATTTCAATTTTCCACTAAATTAGATGCGAGAATCATTTTTCATTTGTCTAAAATGCCAGTTGCACATACCCCTAAAAATCTGCATCACTATTTATTACTGGCCTCATTCAAATTTAGCCCATTCATTCCCACATAGCTACGCTGTAATTCTAGTGTTACTCTTGCACCCAAAAATGCTCTTTTCCTCTTGTCTTCCTTTTGGGAGACCACTTCGAGCCGCTTCATTTTTTGTTGAAGGAAGATTCTTGGTTAGCCTGGGGAGAGAGAGTCCATGGATTCGTCACGATTATTGATTTGCATATATTAAAAGTAAATCCTTTACTCTGAATGCCGCCGCTATGTCGGGGGTTTCTTGACGCTTTTCATTGAGAAATCGGGAGTTATGGACTTAAATGCTCTATGTTTTTGTGTGTTGTTGGAGTGCTTTTTAAGCTATTGATTGGATTTTGGAGATGAGGGGATTTGATTAGTCTTTGTTGTCATAGTAAAGATTGAATTTTGGATAATACAGGGTGTATAACACAGGAATACTCCTTCAAATTTTCGATATATTCTATTATTATAAGCTATTCTGAGCAATATTCACATAAAAAATTTTGAAAAAAAGTTGTTATTTATAAAAAGAAAAAATCCATGTTAATTTATAAGCAAAATTGTATAAATACGATTTTTATCGTGAATTTGGTTCAGTGGTAGTGCTCCAAGATTTAAGTCTAAGGGTCTCGGGTTCGAATCCCACCTGAGTCGATTTGATTTTGCCTGCGAAAAAAGTTCAAAAAATTTTTTGAAAAAAATTTGCCTAACCATGGAATATGCCAGCTTTTTTCGCAGGCAAAATCAAATCGACTCACATGGGATTCGAACCTTAGACACAAAACTTGGAGCACTACCACTGAGCCAAGTTCACGATAAAGATCGTAATTTTTAATTTTGCTTATAATTTAACATGAATTTTTTTAACAACTTTTTTTTCAAAATTTTTTTTGAATGATGCTCCGAATAGCTTAAAATAACAGAGTATACCGAAATTTTGAAGAACTATTCCAGTTGATAAAAAAACGGAATTTGGACATTTTAGCATGTTTTTTGATCCGAAATTTTTTTCAAAAATGATCTATTCGGGCTAATTTTATGCGGGGAATCAATTGCACGCATTTCCAATGCTTGAAAATGCTTTCCTGACCCTGAATCAGGAAATCGAAAGGTGTGTATTGAAACGAAAATCGAAAATGTTTAGATTTTCTACCTAAAAATGACTTTCTGGGGGTAAATTTATGCGGGGAATCGATGCATGCATTCCCGAAGCTTGAAAACGCTTTCCTGACCCTGAATCAGGGAATCGAAATGTGTGTATTGACCAATTTTTGCTATACTATATCAATTTTTCTTTGATTCAGGAGCAGGGAAGCGCTTTCAAGCTTCGGGAATACGCGCAATCGATTTCCCGCATAAACTTATCCCCAGAAAGTCTAAAAATTTTGGATTTTCGCTTCAATACACACACTCTGATTCCCTGGTTTAGGGTCAGGGAAGCGTTTTCAAGCTTCGAGAATGCACACAATCGATTACTCGCATAAGATAGCCCTAATAGGGTCATTTTTGAAAAAAAAATTCGGATCAAAAAACATGAAAAAAATCGCCCAAATTCCTGTTTTTTTTATACACCCTGTAAAAAATGGAAAAAGTCTTTGCTCTTGTCAACTGAATAAAAAATGAAGATTTACAAATGTATCTAAATTGAAATTTTGAGGCAATGACGTTCCTAAGTAATGGCGACGCTAGGGAACATCACTGGATCCGTGACCCCCCTCAAAAATCATACATCACGACGTAGCAAAATTCCAAAAAAGTGTTGGCAAGGGTCAAAATTAAAAATTTTCGCCAATCGACTCAGCTCGCCGAGTGCTTCAAAACGAGTACCATAGCATGGGGTTTTGGGGCTTTCTCATGGCCGAGTAGCTAAAGTGTCAGATTTGCAGTTTATAGGTTGCCGGTTCGAATCCCGCTTCAAAATTAAAGTTGTCCAAATTCCATGAAAATTTTTGCATATCCATATTCTGGCCTCTAACATTTTTTAAATTTTGATTCTCGGCAACACTTTTTCGAAATTTTTCTATCCGTGACATGGTGATCAAAAAGTTAGTTATATTTTTACACCCAACTTTTTGAAGCCTTATCTCCAGCTCCAGTACAGCTTTTTTGATGCGGTTTTTTGCCTGTATTTATATGTTAGGGATGGAGACGAGGCGGATTTTACTTTTTATGTTTTTTATTACTTCCAGAAATCAAATTTCCATCTCCCTTTCCTCCTTTATTCTTCTTTAAGAAGAGTAAAGGTTTTCTAAGGTTTCCTCGGTTGCTTTATTTGAATTCTTATGTGCTTATTATGTTTCGAGAGTGTTTACTTATTCCCTCGAGAAAAAAATATAGTAGAAACAAGTAGGAAACTAAGGAATCAATATAAAATTGGAATGAAAATTGCTGGATTTTAATGCTATACTCTTTTTTATATCATTTCCGGTCATATTTTATTATGCAAATTTTATGACCTATATGAGAAAATTATGCTAATTATTTTTTAGAGCAATATACAAGTCTTTCAAGAAATATGGAGACCGATACAAGCGATCAAGTGGTTCCAGATACAGACCAAAAGGTAAAAGTGCATAGTCCGTTTCCGCGCCAAATTCAAAATTCTTGGTCAAGCAGATAGGTATAAGAATTTCCAAGAAATGAAGTCTCGAAATTTCTTAGGAGTAGGCCTGTGTAGGCGGTTAGCTAGCTTGTTCCCGTTCGCAATTGATTCCAGAATGATTTATTTTGAACTTTAAGACAATCTTTATATGAAAATTTGAAAAGGATAGATTAGAAGTTTACATTTCGGAAAACATTAAATATCTAGAATGATTAGTCGAGAACGATTAATCATTCGTGCAAATTTTATTCAAAAAGAAAGATTATTTTAGAAAGAAAGATTACATAGATATTTCAAATCCATTTTGAAAGATTACATAGATATTTCAAATCCATTTTGAAAGATTACATAGATATTTCAAATCCATTTTGGATTTGACAATAGGGCGTCAGACACTCGAACTGAAGGAGTCGGGTTCAAACCCCGGCGGTTAGAATGTTGTATTTTAGCGATTCAAAAAAAAGTTGTTAAAGCAAATTTTCCATTACATGAATCATTATTTTTCGATTTTCATCTTTTAGGATCCTATACAAATGGGGATAGCTCTAGGCAGTGTTGTAATTATGGAGAAGAACCTGGTGAAAATTCCCCAAACCTGAAAAATTTGATTTTTCAGTGGAAGAAAATGGAAAATTTTCCAAAACTTCCTCCCCAAACCTGTACCGAAGTTACAACATTGTCTCTAGGAGACCTCTTCTTTTTCTACTTTTTCTTCTTCTATTGCTACTTCTTTTGCTGTTGCTTCTTCTTCTACTTCTTCTACTACTACTTCTGCTTCTTCAGGGCCGCCACTAATTCGTTCAAAAATTTTTGATTTCACTAATTTATCACTAATAACATCACTAATTGCGTTCAGACGCGTTCGGACATATCATTAATAGGCGTTCGAACGCGTTCTGAAACGTTCCGACACGTTCGGAAATGTTCGGACGCGTTCTGAAACGTTCGGACGAGCGCCCGAACGCATTCGAACGTTTCCGGACGCGTCCGAACGTTTCTGAACGCGCCCGAACGACTATTAGTGATGTTTCCGAACGCATCCGAACACAATTAATGAAGTTATTAGTGAACTAAAGTCTGTTCGGGAGCCGTCCGAACGTATTAGTGGCGGATCTATCTTCTTCTTCTTTTTCTACTATTACTTCTTCTGCTACTACTACTTCCTCTGCTTTTTCATCTTCTTCGTCTGCTTCTTCTTTTTCTACTTCTTCCACTACTACTACTGCTGCCGCTTCTTCTTCTACTACTTCTGCTATTGCCGTTTCTTCTTTTTTCTACTACTACTACTTCTTCTTCTTCTTCTTCTTCTTCTTCTTCTTCTTCTTCTTCTACTACTACTTCTACTACTACTTCTACTACTACTACTTCTGCTGCTTCTTCTTTTTCTTCTCTGTTAAAGGTTAAAATCGAAAAATAATGATAGGCAAAAATTTTCCACGTAATTTTATTTAGAGTGTGCTTTAACAACTTTTTTGAATCGCTAAAATACAGAATTTCTACTAACGGTGATTGAACTCGCCTCTTTCAGTACGGCTTCTGGCGTCTTATTCACTTGGCTATGGGTTTTCACGAATTTTGAATATGGTGTGGAAACGGGCTATAAAAAAAGCCATAGCATGTTTACGATTTTCCCTCGGAAAATTTAAAAAATGACAATTCCATAAATTCTGATAAAAAATCCCCTCCCACAAATTCTGATACAGCCCTATATTTAAAAATTATACAAATCAATTTTTAGGAATTTCTTTCAAATGAAAAACCAATATCTACCCCACCGGTTTCTCCAAGTAATAATGAAGAGTTACCAACAACTTCCGAAGATACCTCGAGGACTATCCAAAAAGCCGCAGAAAAGTTATCACATGAAGAAGAGGTCCCTGAAGCTGAAACAGCTGTTCCTGTTGCGACAGAAGATTATGGTGCTTATGGAGAAGGTTATGATCAAAATTATCCGAATGGTTATGGTTCGTATGGTGCTGAGTATGATACAAGTGCTTATGGATATAGTGGAGGTAAAATTAAGTATCACTTTGATGCAAAAAGAAATCGCTATTAGCGGGATCGAACCCATCCCTTAAGTGCGAGAGTCGGGCGTCCTAATCACTTGACTATGGATGCAAAAAGTCTGAGTGTAATGTGAAAATGGTCAATATCGAGCCAATTTTTTATTTTTTACAAAAATAAACTATTTTAGACCAAACCTCCACAGCCTATGATCCAAATTCCACTGACAACCAATATGGCTATGACCAAAACTATTACTCCTCAACAGGCTATGACTATACTGGCTATGATACCTCTCAATATGACCAAACAAAAGACACTTACGACGCCTCACAAACTTATGATAACACCCAAACTTATAACACCGATGCTTATGGGCAACAACAAGAATATAATGCTAATACTCAAGCCTATGGTACTGATTATTATGGTACTGGCTATGATTATAGCGCATATGGCACTGAACAAGCTGGTACGGCGGGAAGTGAAAGTTATAACTATGATGCTAGTCAATATGGTACAGAACAGGCGGCAGCAACGACCGAAGGAGAATATCCAGCAGCGGAATATAGTACTGAACAATATGGTTATGATCCAGCTACTGGGGCTTATAAGGAAGAGAATGGAGATTATAACTATTCAAATTATTATGGTAGTCATGCATATGATTATAGCTCGTCTGGGTATGAGGATACTAGTCAGTATGGACAAGAAGTCGCGCCGGGTTCTGAGGTTTGTGAAAATCACAAGGTTATAGACAAGGAGCGTGGGCATAACAGGAAAATGATCTACGTCCAAAAATAGGAATATGCAAAAAATTTCATAAAAAATGGAAAAATTTAAATTCGGGCCGGGATTTGACTCCGTGACCTATGAATGAAATCTTGTCACACTAACCACTCGGCCATGAAATCCTGTCACACTAACCACTCGGCCACTCGCCCCCTGCGTCTCTCTGATAAGCCCTTATTTTCTATAAAACCAAAATTTTAGAATTATGACACTTCACAATATGGTGCTCCTCCAACAGAAGCAACTTCTGCTCCACTCCTACCTATCACCACACAATCCATTTTCGGTCAACCGCAACCTAAAGAGCATGACCCATATGCATGGGAAGAGACAACATTTGCCCCACCTCCACCTCTCCCTACACAGCCAGTTTTTGGCGCCGCACCTCCAAAAGAAGCCGATCCGTTCTCATGGGAAGCACAAGCAACTCCTGCCTCCACTCTTCCCCCACCAAGACCACCACCAGCTTCAACCACTCCTGTATATGAGACAGCTACAGAGGAACACACCAGTCGTGTAGATCAAGAGAAGCCTAAAGCAGCACCTCCAAGACCAGCGCCACCACTAGCGGATAAGAAACAACCACCTAGGCCACCAGCGCCGTCTCCAGTAAGGCCACCTCCACCATCAGCAAAATCCCCAGTGAAAGCAGCTGAGCCGGAGCAAGATGAAGACCCATGGGCAAAGTTTCGAGCGATGACAGAACAGGTTACAAATGTGGTGAAGAGTACGGGGGAAAAGATGAAAACACTTGAAGAGTCGTCAGCAGCAAAGGATATTAAAGATGAAAGTTATATGGCACAAATTGGGTAAGTTATAAAAGGCATTTCCTGCCAATTAATGAAGTTCAGCACCCATGGCGCAGAAGCAAGTGCCGCTAAGTTTATAGTAGGTAGGCAGGAAGGCAGGCTCAAGCCTAAGCCTAGGTCTAAGCCTATGCCTAAAGCCTAAGTTTTGCAGGCAGGCAGGTCCAAGCCTAGGCCTAAGCCTAAGCCTAGACCTAAGCCTAAGCCTATGCCTAAGCCTAAGTTTTGTAGGTAAGTAGGCAGGCTTAAGCCTAGACCTAAGCCTAGGCCTAAGCCTAAAGCTTAAGTTTTGCAGGCAGGCGCAATTAGCAGGCAGGCCCAAGACTAGGCCTATGCCTAAGTTTTGTAGGTAAGTAGGCAGGCTTAAGCTTAGACCTAAGCCTAAAGCCTAAGTTTTTCAAGCAGACGCAACAAAATGATTTTGGCAAAAAACCATAAAATTAACTTTTTAGCGGAACCCAAGGCATGCTACCGCCCCACGTTCAACGACAAATCGCAGAAATGGAAGCCGAAAAGAAACGGGCTAAAGAAGAAAAGAAGCAAGCTAAAAAGCAGGGAAAACGCGCCCCTTCCCCAACTTTTGACCCCAAAAAAGAAGAAGATCTAGACAGAGCAGCAGCTGAATTGGCTATGAAATTGGCAGCCAACAGAATGGATTTGGGAGAATGGAAACCGCCATCAGAAAGGGAAAAGGAAGAAAAAGCGATCGAGAAAGCAGAAACGCCGATAAAAACAGAGACATCTGTTAGAGTTGATAATATTTCGGTCAAAGATGATACTAGACATAAAAGTAGTATAGCTGTTTCGGAAGATTTGCCTCCACTATCGGCTAAATCTGGTAAGAAAATGATTTTGGCAAAAAACCATAAAATTAACTTTTCGAAAAAATGACATTGCAGAATTTTCGTTTTAATACACCAACTTTTTCGAATTTTCGTTTTAATACATCAATTTTTTCAAGTCATAGTTTCCTGAATTTCAATAAATACCTGTTTATTGAAACAATTTATGTGTCATAATAAAACTCAAAAAAAGTTTTAGGCGCCCACAGTCAGCTAAATTTCCAAGTCAGTTCGGACAGTGGCTATCAACCTATTGGAGATGTCGTCTCTCCTGGTATAGCCACGGCTGTGGCCAACAACTGGGCTGGATTTGATGGCAATTTTGCACTACCAACTTCTGACTCGGATTTCTTCTCTCAGGCCGGAACTGTTGATAAGCCTGTTGAACAAGATCCATTTGCTACATCAGAACCGTTTGATCCATTTGCTCCGGTGCAAGAAAATTTGCTGATTGAAGATAATTATGATCCGTTTGATGTCCGACCAGTAGAGGATATTTTAGAGCAAGCAAAGCAAAAGGCAGCGATTGAGGCGGCTAAACAAGAAGCGCAAGAAGATTTAGGTACACTATCGTTTTTTGATGCGCTCTATCGATTGGCGGTGGAATTTTTCAAACATTCCTTAAGGAATTCAAATTCAGGTTTTCGTTTCAATACACAGACCATTTCATGTGGCAATCGATTTCCCGCATAGAAAAATTCCCGGAGAAGTCATTTGTATAAAGTTACGATTGACTCTGCAAAAGCCGGTTATTTTCCGAACGACTCAATACAATTCTTAATTTTTAGAATTCTATGGCGGCCGCCCCTCTTCCAGACTTTCCACACCAACCCCCGAAGGCGGTAGCCCAGCCTCCGCTCGCCCGATCGGCTTCGAAGACGACTTCCGTGCCGTCGTCCCCGACGACATCTCTCCCACCCCACTTTATGATGAAGACGACTCCGAACCACTCGTCGAATGGCCACCCAAATTCGAAGGAGAAGGATGGGAGCTCGTGCTAAGGCATCCCCTAAAAAAGAAGCTCATGGCGGACAGAGTATGGAAGCCATGTTATGTGAGGTTGCGAGACAACATGGTGTATATTTTTAACTCAAAACAAGATTCCAAGCCGTTCCAAGAGATTATGCTGCAAGCGACTTATTCATTGTCAGATGTGACTTTGCAAGCATATGATGCGTACGGGAAGATACATGCGGTGAAGCTGCAAGTGGTGTTTTATAAAGAAAGGGTTGGGATTCGAGCTGGGCAGATTACAAGGCTTGTTGAAGGTAAAAATTAAGCTCACACCTAATCTTAAGCATAAACTCAAGCCTAAGCTTAAGCCTAAGCCTAAGCCTAAGCCCAAGCCCAAGCTTAAGCCCAAGCTTAAGCCTAAGCCTAAGCCCAAGCCTAAGCCCAAGCCTAAGCTTAAACCCAAGGACTCTCTTTCTTCGACTCCCTAGACAATTTTTTAGACCATTTATTTTTGATTCACTGCAGTACAGCGCAACTTTTTTAGGTCACATAACAAAATACGGCCTTCCACTTGAACATGCTGCCCAATGTACCGTCCTCGCCAAATTCGGATCCTTGAACGGAAACGACCTCCATACTTTTACCAATGCCATAGAAGATGTCCTATTTCGGTGTGTTGCGAGAAGAGAAGTCAATCCGATTTATAAACAAGATGAAGTGCAAATTCATTGTTATGATGAATATGAGGCTCATGTAGATAAAGATGGGATTGTTAGCGATCAAAAAGCTAGGGTCCGGATGTTCTGCTTGGCATTTTTGACGGGGTCACCATTTTTGGAGATTGGTTTGAATGATAGGAGAAGGCAAGGCAAAGTAAGATCAATTAAATTTAAAGACTATGGCCAATGTTTTTTTGGGATGGGGGGGGGAGGGGGTCCCTTTAATAACTTTTTTTGAATCGGTAAAATTTTCGCCCTGCCGGGATTGAACCTTCGACCATTTGAGTTCAAAATGAGAATCTTGCCATTTAACCAAGGTTATGACTTTTTCCCCTTGAATGAGAATTCTCCTATACTAGAGGTGTGCATGGACTAGCGCCGGCCCAGCCTGGTCCGTTTATAAGGGGTCTAGCGGTTAGGACTCTGAATGTGTAACCTAGATTATATTAAGAAAAGCCTTATTAGCACATAAAAAGTATATAAAAAAGTAGAGACATCTTTCTAAAAATCATCCATAGACCGACACTGCCCCAAAACCTCAGACACTTTCCATGGGAGCCAGGTGTCTGCCCCAAAACTCCAGACACTTTCCGTGGGAGCCAAGGATCATAAATGATCATAATAAATGTGGGACTTGTGGCCATAAAATATAAGTAAGAATGTTTACTTGTACCCAAATACGTCACACGACAAAAATTGAGCTGCATGAGACTAGACCAAGTTGTCTGAGGACAGGCCGGGCCAGCTATACTAGCTTGGCCTGACTTAGGCCGGTCTTGGATTCGGCCCCACACACCTCTATCCTATACTTATCATTTTTCAAAAAATTTTAGGAAATAGTCCGAAGAAAAGACATCCTCCCCATGTATACCGAAAGATGGATCCGCTTTGAAAATCTAGATTTTCATTGCTCTGTCGACAAAGATGAATGGGATAGAGAACAAGTGATAAAAATTTGTCCTCTAGATGGATGCTTCTTTGAGGTATTTTTAGCCAACCAACCCCAACAGACCAAAATTTTAGGTCATGAGATTCCGTGTCAGGCCACCTAAAAACCGAGAAAAGCCATTAACCGTCAAGTGCCTTATGAAAATTGCTGGGTCAAAGGTAAAATTTCAAGTAGAAAGCAATATGAAAAGGATTGATTATTATGAGATAGTTCGGGTCTTATACCCCATTGAAAGTGGTCTAAAATCGAAGCCAACCCACCCCAAAAGACCAAAATTTTAAGTCATAAGGTTCCGTATCAACTTAGGCTTGGGATTAGGTTTGGGCTTAAGCTTAAGCTTGGGCTTAGGCTTAGACTTAAGCTTGTCTTGGGCTTAAGCTTGGGCTTGGACTTAGGCTTGGGCTTGAGCTTAGGCTTGGGTTTAGGCTTAGGCTTGGGTTTAGGCTTAGGCTTAAGCTTAGACTTAAGCTTGGGCTTATGTTCGAAAATTCGATTTTCTAAAAAATGGAAGCGTTTTTACGCAAAAATAACATCACGAACATGTTTCTCGCATAAAATTACCCCTAATAGGGCCATTTTTGAGAAAATTTCAAAAAATAAAATTTTTCGATTTTAGACCACGTTCAATGGGGTTTAAGAGCTGAAGTAGCTTCAAATATTTTAGATAGAAATTCGAATCGAAGCCATGGCAGCGGCTCAACAACAAAGAGCTAGGGGGACTACAGAATCGATTCGGACGATACCCTGTGAAGATATACAAATTAGGTTCCCAATACCCGAAGCATGGATTTATATATTCAGAGAAGAAAGAACATGGGGTGTTGGGTCGGTGCATTCGAAGACAAGGAGGCCTGGGAAAGTCAAGGTGAGTAGAAAAATGCGTTAATCCAAAAAAGGAGGCCCTCTCCGTTTTCGACAAAAAATTTGGTACTATTAAGCATTAACTGCCACAAAGGTTATTTTTCCGAAAAAAAATTTTTCATAAAATTTTCTAAAAAAACACTTTTTTCCCGACCAAACTGGTCCTTTAAAGCCGAACCTGGCTACTAATCATGCTTTTAGAACCTCAAAGACCGCATAATGGGTGCCGTCCAACACACCGAACAAACCCTCATCGAAGTCGCTACTGGCGAAGCCAAATATGAACATGTCTACCGCTCTCTTGTCTGGAGAATACCTCGTCTACCTGAAAAACATCACGCCGCATACAAATCTCACTTACTCAAGTGCCGATTCGATTTGTCCTCATTTGATCTGATGCCAGAAAGCTTTCTTCCGAATTGCGAAGTCGAATTCACTATGCCTTTGGCTACAATAAGTAATACTGTGGTTCGGTCAATAAGTGTGGAGCAACATGAAGATAGTGATAGAGTGGAGAAATTTGTGAGATATGTTGCAAAGTGTCAATACAAGGTAAACAGTTGAAGAGGCGCAAAAATAAAAACTTTTTTAGATCGAAATAGACTATGTTCAATGTAATGATTTGGATAATGATGCGATATTTGAGCCTAGTATGGTGGGTTCGGAAATGGCAATTTCTGGTCAACAATCGGAGCATAAACCCATGTTTGATCCAAGTGAAGTTGCAGCTCAACATGAGGGGTATATTTTAGTTTTTTTTCATCCAACTCAGAAACTCTTCTTCCAACACGTTCAATTTCGGCAGATTCAGGCATAAAATACCATTTATTAACAACAATACATAAATAACAGACAGCACGAAGAAGGAAATTAAAAACAATATCTCGTACAATAGCGGATTAGATCAAGAGTATTCAGATGGTCTTTCTTGCAAAATTTCTTCGTTTAGAAACGATTCATAGTTCATAGATTCGTATGTCATTGGTTCCAGCGTTAGCAGCGTATTCGTTTAAGTGCACTCGCAAAACTCTCGTCTGCCATAGATTCAGTGCGCTTCGTCGATTCCTGCCGCGTCTCCTTGAAATGTTTTGAACACTATCTAAAAATACCATTTATTAACAACAAAAAATAAATAACAGACAAGCAGCATAAAGAAGGAAATTAAAAACAATAGCGAATTAGATCTCGTATAATAGCGGATTAGATCGAGAGTATTCATATGGTCTTTCTTGCAAAATTTCTTCGTTTAGAAGCGATTCATAGATTCGTATGCCATTGGTTCCAGAGTCAGCAGCGTATTCGTTTAAGTGCGCCCGGAAAACTCTCCTGCCATAGATTCAGTGCGCTTTCGTCGATTCTTGCTGCTTCTCCTTGAAATGTTTTGAACATTATCTAAAAATACCATTTATTAACAACAAAAAAATAAATAACAGACAAGCAGCATGAAGAAGGAAATTAAAAACAATAGCGTATTAGATCTCGTGCAATAGCGGATTAAATCGAGAGTATTCAGGTGGCCTTTCTTGCAAAGTTTCTTCGTTTAGAAGCGATTCATAGTCCATAAATTCTTATGTCATTGGTTTCAGCGTCAGCAACATATTCGTTTAAGTGCACCCACAAAACTCAATTCAGTGCGCTTTCTTCGATTCCTGCCACATCTCCTTGAAATGTTTTGAACACTATCTAAAAATACCATTTATTAATAACAAAAAATCAATAACAGACAAGCCGCATGAGGAAGGAAATTAAAAACAATACCAACTAGATCTCGTACTTCCTAAAAAATTCGCTTCTTAAAAAATTTTTTTAAAGATATCGCATCGATTTGCCAGAACAGCCACCTGGGGCAACAAATCCCTTTGGAAAATCCGGTGATTCCAGTAGCGATGAAGAAGATGTCAAACGACCTTTACCAATCATTCAAATCGACATGAAAGGATATGGATATTGATCTCGTTAGAAGCTGTCCAGATATTAAGTTATCATATTAGAGGGAGGGAGTGGGCAGCCAAATGATAATGGTTGATAATGAAGGAGACCCCGACCCAAAACCCCCAGGTGAAAAACCTGGGGTCTGCCCATGTATGCCCACGAAGGTGTCTAAAACCCCCAAAAATTGATAACATAACATCTGGGCAGACACTTATTCTTTTTTTATTAGTATGTTGCTCAAATTCTAACTCCTACACTTATTTATTACTTATTGTGGTCCAAAATTAAAAAAAGGATATTGGGAGGAATTTTAAAAACGGTTAACGCCATTCGATTCAGCTCATCGAGATGTGTAAAACTAGTACCCTATTATACACAGAGAATTCCATGGCCGAGTGGTTAGTGTGCCAGAGGCCGGGATTCGAACCCTCGACCTATAAACTGCAAATTTGTCACATTAACCACTCGGTTTTCATGGCAGTCGTCGCCTCTATGTACAATATGGTTCTAGTTTTACTCATCTCGTTGAGCTGAATCGATTGGCATTACTCGTTTTTAAAATTTTTGCCAATACCCATTTTTTAAATTTTGGACTGCCGAGTAGTCAAAATAGCTTATCTACTTTCGGATTCGTCAAATGTTTCTTTCAGCTCTCAATTTTTCTGAATAACTTTTTCAATAGATTTTTTGATAAGGCTATAATTTTTATGATGTTTTTATCTACACTATGAGTAAAATATGTAATTTTCTATCAC
Source organism: Acrobeloides nanus (assembly GCA_900406225.1). Classification (NCBI taxonomy): domain Eukaryota; kingdom Metazoa; phylum Nematoda; class Chromadorea; order Rhabditida; family Cephalobidae; genus Acrobeloides; species Acrobeloides nanus. Next base: position 19,743 of record OZJO01000793.1, on the reverse strand, counting down.
ACGTGTACAATCCCCTCCCAAATTGGGGGGGGGGGTTGCGCGCAAGCAAAAAATGGGCTCGTTCGCAGCATGAGCCGGACTAAAAAAACATGGTCCCCCTTATGATTTTGTCAAAAATTTTGAAAATTTTGCTTGCGCTCGACCTAAAAATGATCTCGCGAGCAAAAACTTTTTGCGCGAGCGAAAAAATCGTAAGAGTTTCTCGGGACCCTTATGATTTTTTCTCACTCGCTCAGATCCAAAATTTTGAAGGAGTGTTTGTACACGTGTGTTTCTTATCCTATATAAACTTTTATAGTGTTAACTTTTGTATTATCTCATAAAGATCTCTCGAGCAATTTCACTTTTATGGCAATATTTTGTTACGTAATAATTTTTGAGTGTTGCAATAATAAAGTTTATTTTTAAAAAAGGCAAAAGTTTTCGGACCCGACCGGGATTCGAACCCGGACCTTCTGGCTACCTTCCAACAGCACTACCATTGTGCTACCGAGACCTACAACTAATGCCCGTTAATTGGTGAATACTTATAAAGTTTATTTATTTATATATGCATCACAATCGAAACAAAAATTTTGTCACAAAAATTAACTAGACATAGACAAAAATATTTAATCAAATTTAAGGCCGATTTTGAACATTTTTTATTCACATGGACAGACCGACACCTGAAAATTTTTCATGTTATAAACAAAAATGTTGAAATTTGTTTTTTTGCCACTTGATCTTAAAGGGGGGGGGTACAAAGAAGGGATAATTTTCAAAATTTTTTTTGCCAAAACAGCCTATATAGGGGTAAAATCATGCAAAACCGATTGCGCGCATTCTCGAAGCGTGAAAATGCTTCCTTGACCCTGATTCAGGGAAAATATAGATTTTTTCGACTTTTTTATACTAGTACTTGGTTTGAAAAGACGTTTCTTTATTAATAAGCCTCGGTGGTGCAGTGACAAAGCAGCAGCTTATTGGTCATAAAGTTCGCGGTTCAAACTCCGCTTGGAGCAAAATCTTTTTGCTTAAAGTAAAAAAGGGGTAATTTTATGCGAAAAACTGCACACATTCTCGCATAAAATTACCCTTTTTTTACTTTATGCAAAAAATTTTTACCTTTTTACTTTGTGCAAAAAAATTTGGCTCCAAACGGGATTCGAACCCATGGACTTTGTGATCAATAAGCCACTGCTTTGTCACTGCACCACCGAGGCTTGTTGATGGAGAAGCGTCTTTTCAAACCAAGTACTAGTATAAAAAAGTCGAAAAAATCTATATTTTTGTTAGGAAGAGGGTTTTACGATTTTTAAAAATTTTTCTGTCATAAATTTTTCAAAAGTTACTCAATTTCCTAATTGGTTTTTCTCAGTTTCCCAATTTTCTAAAATTTTATCTGATTTTCACCGTTTGAAATGTTCACAATCGGCCAAAATAATTACTCAAAAATTTTAAAAACACATTTCAATAAAGTCCGCAACCTTTTAATTTCGCCGATAGAATAGTGTCCAACACGGAGTCTAACACGAATTGAACTTGTGTAGTGTCGGTAGCACACGTATGATGACAATAAATGCTCTAAATTAAAGGATCATACTACTCGAAAAAAACTACATGTAAAAATTATATATTCAGAAAATTCGTGAAAAATGGAGCATTTTTTGTCTTTACGGCACGTTCTGAATCGTTGTAGTTTTTGAGATAATTGCGTTTGAATTTTTTACAAGCTCTTCGTTGTAATACACAAACTTTTTTGAATTTTTGCAGAAAAATCGATTTTTTAAATTTTCATAAAATAAACATTATAGCAATTTTTATAGCTAAATGAGACGAACAAAATGACACCAAAATTATTCAATTTGAACATTGTTTTGGGTTATCGAAACGAAAACCCTGATTCATGTTTTCGTTTCAATAATCCAAAACAATGTCCAAATTGAATAATTTTAGTGTCATTTTGTTCGTTTCATTTAGCTATAAAAAATTACTACAATGTTCATTTTATAGAAATTTTAAAAAATCGATTTTTCCGCAGAAAATTCAAAAAAGTTTGTGTATTACAACGAAGAGCTTGTAACAAATTCAAAATTTCAAACGCAATTATCTCAAAAACTACGATTCAGAACATGCCGTAAAAACAAAAATGCTCCATTTTTCATGATCTTTCCGAATATATAATTTTTACATAGAGTTTTTTCCGTCATTTTTTTAGTCGAATTTTTTAAAATTTTGACCCTTGGCTGCACCTTTTCGGCATTTTGGTGCCGTGCCGTGCCTTACCCCCCTTCATAAGGACACATTTGGCTCCTTCGTTAGTCCACTGCGTTAAAGATTATTTTGAAAACTTTTCAATATGGAAGAGCGCTCGTTTGGGCTTAACTTTAAAAAAAGTATGGAGCTACTATGCAATAAGGGGCCACACACGTGAAAAACTTTCAAAAAATTTTCTAGAAATGACCCCTCTAGGGATAAAAACGTGCAGGAAATCTGAATTTGACATTTTCGAAGCGAAAAAACTCGAAATGTCACAAAAATCGCATTTTTGCGACATTTCGCTTCAATATACAGGTCTTCCCTGAATCAGCGAAGAGTTTTTTCGCTTCGAAAA
>OZJO01000793.1:0-17047 GCA_900406225.1 Acrobeloides nanus | reverse complement strand
TTGCCCCACGTTGTAAGTTACAACGTGGGGCAAGTTGGTGGGGCAACTGTATAACGTGGGGCAAATGGGGTGGCGCCGTTTCAAACCATTGCACTCCTACGTTTTCCATTTTTAAACTAGTTGCGCTTGGCACTATAGTTGTTTCACAATAATTGCTTTGGTGAGAATATTCCGTGAATCGATTAGTTTCAGGAAATGCTAATTGATGGTTTTGTATAGCTTAGTTTTTTATATATAGGTTGGATCGTGCTCTGAGTGTAGTCCGAACATTGCAAACCTGTTTTCCATTTTTAAACCAGCTGCGCTTGGCTTATAGCTGTTTCACAAGCTATAAGCCAAGCGCACTATAGCTGTTTCACAAGAAGAGTGCAAAAAATCGGCACTCCATATATAGTGTAGTGGATAAGGAAGCTGCCTTTCCGATCTGACATGTTAAGCAACGTTGGACTCCACAGGTTCGATCCCCGGGTGATAAAATTTTTGATTTTCAAACAAAAATATTTCATTTTTAGGGAGCAAAAAATTTCTGCTTCCTAAAAATAAATTTTTTTTTAAATCAATAGTTTTACCAACCGGGGATCGAACCTGGCGGTCTCGACGTCGCTTAACTTATCAGATCGGAAGGGAGCAGAGCCGTACCCAAGATTTTTTCATGGGGAGGTACCAGATGCAAAAGAGGTCAAAAACATAAGGGGTAGGGAACTTTTGGACTTTTTGTGGCCCTTGGAGGGGAGGGGATGTTGTGTTGCCGAGCAACAAGATCTAAATTTAGTTCATGTGACAAATGTGACTTGTATCCAGTGTTGACTCGAGCACTCGCTTCACGAGTACTCACATGTCGAGTAGTATAAGAGTACACTACTCGACTGAAATCGAAAGATCGAGTAGCGTACACTACTAGTCGAGCTACGTGTCGCGCGACGCGTCGCAGAGCAATTACGTTTATAGTGCGAACAATTTTTCCAATGTCGTTTATAGTTGCTGTCACGCGACAGCCTGCGACGTCATAAGTGCTGACCATGCGATGTAGTGAGAAAACAAGGCCGAGCGGCAAAAAATTTAGCTCCAAGCGGTATTCGAACCTACGGCCTTGTGATTACTAAGCCGCTGCATTGTCACTGGACCACCGAGGCTTGTTGATGGAGAAACGTCTTTCCAAACCAAGTACTATCGCGTGATAGACTATAATACCAACTTGCGATGCGTCACGCGACTTGTCGTGCGACACAAAAATGCATTGTCGCGTCGCGATGAAAGTATAATGGTGCCTAAGACTTCAATTTCGATTTTTTAGTCCAAAAATACGAAAAAAGTATGTCCCCAGTATTACTGGGGACATACTTTTTTCGTATTTTTGAGCTAAAAAATTGAAATCAAAGTCTTTTTCGATAAAATTTTTTCTAAAAAAACCGTCTGACGGGGCAAACGAATGAGATCTCGGGCTACGGACACGTAATTAAACTCGATTTTTGGCGAATTTTCAAAATCCTGTAGTAAATTATTGAACACCCTGTACACTACTCGATTCGTCATTCGAGTAGACAATTCATGTCACATTTGTCACAGATGTGTCCGATTTGTCACACAAAGATGTCTGATATATCAGATATATCACATAGGGGTGAAAGTATATAACGTACACAAAGCAGCTCACGTTGTCTATGGATACCCGAGACTAATTGTGACATATAAACAGGGAACAAAAGTTCTTATATTAATTAGGTTTTTACACATTATTTATATCCTCATCGTATTATACTTCATAAGCATGTGATTCTTGTTGCATTTTTAATGTGGCACATGATTATGAAGTATATACGACTTCATTTTTTCCGAAAAAACTTTTTTTCATGTTTTGTCAATATTTCTCGCATAAAGTTACCCCAAGAGAGGTCATTTCCAAAGAAACTAAAAAATTTTTTTGAAAAATTCACGTTAAGTGGGCTCGTTAATCCTTAGTAAAGTCCGTTTTCGCCGTCAATGGGAAAAAAGTCCAGGGCGATTGTCAAGTGGTTCAAGGCGCCGCCCGTCCGATCTGGCAAGTTAAGCAACGTTGGGCCCGCAGGTTCGACGCTTTGGACCACTTGAACATCGCCCCGGACTTTTTTCCCATTGGCGGCGGAAACGGACTTTAGTACCCAACTTTTTACCCCCTGGGGGTTCAAGGGGAAAAAGGTTTTTGTAGGCACTGAATACGAATCTAACGTTATGTTTCGTCCTAGACCTTGGGATCACGGTCAAAAATGGCTTACAAAGTAACAGATCTTTTTTGTGGTATACCCCTCGAAGGGGTAACTTCTAGTGGTCAAAATCAAAAAATTGCTTCAGATTCGTGTTCACTATATCGAAAAACCTCCGAGTACAAAAAATTAGCTTGGGGAACTTTTTGAACATTTGAGTTTTTTACTCGAGTTTTTGACGGTAAACAAGTTAATTGATTTTACGCCTTCTTTTACGAACACCTGTTGTTATTATATAATGATATATAAAAAATTTATAGACTTTGTAGGCTTACTTTTCGCTTCAATACACAGACCTTCCCTGTATCAGGAAGGCGTTTTTTCGCTTTGAAAATGTTAACTTCAGATTACCCGCATGTTTTTATCCCTAGAGGGGTCATTTCCAGAAAAATTTTTGAACATTTTTCGCGTGGGTGACCCCCCCCCCCCCCCCCTCTATTGTGTAGTAGCTCCAAAAATTTTTTCAATAGTAGGTAAGAAAGTATGCTGAATACGATTCAATCAGTCTTTTTGAGCATAACTCATGTTTTCGTGTCAATATCAAGAATTTTTCAAAAAAGCCAGGTTTCAAGATTTAAACTTATTTTAAAATGTTGATATCTGGCTATAGAAGTCGATTTTTTACGAAATTTTCGACCTTTTTTCCAAATTGTCTGATTTTTTTGGGACTTTTTCGACATGAGGAATTTGAATTTGAAGAAATTTTTTGATTTTGGCCACTAGAAGCTACCCCTATATGAGGTATACCCCCTAAAAAGATTTCATAACGAAAATCGCTTAAATCATGACATAGAAATTTTTCCATGCTTCGAAAATGCGCACAATCGATCCCGCGTCTAGGACATCCCCTAGATAGTCGCTTTTTCGGTGAAAATTTGAATTTTAGCTCATTTTCGCGTCATACCCACGACTTTCCCTGAATCAGAGTCAAGGAAACTTTTTCATGCTTCGGGAATATGCGCAATCAATTCCCTGCATAAAATTACCCCTATATGGGTCCTTTTTAGAAAAAATTTTCGGGTCCAAACATCAGAACTATTTATGAAATCATGATAAAATTCCGCGAACTTTTGAAACAACCCTAAATGTCATTTTATAGATAGACACAAAACGAGACAAATATCCGGTGCCCTGAATACCAATAAATAACAACTTAACTTGTTTCCCATACAAACTCTCATTTGCGTCAGAACTATTTATGATCGTTGACCAAAAATACATAGGTTTTTATAACTTTGTCATTCATGCAGCGGAATTTCTTTCTCATAAATTTCTTAAATTTTTCTATTTTTACTTTGTGCAAAAAAAATTTGACTCGATTTTTTCGAAACCACGCTAGAAATGTTCTCCGTGTTGAAATACATCGGTCAGAATGAAATTTTGGCCGAAAAAATTACCTAGGATAATTCTAGGCAGTTTAGAAAAATCAAAAATTCAACATAAAATCGGGTTTTTGTGCTTCGAATAAGGTTTTGAATTTTTTAGAACCCGAATTTTGACTCGAAATAACTTTTAAAAATTTTCCCATGCGTCAATCTCACTAAATAAATTCAATTTGGAGCGCAGTCGAACCGTTTAACACTATGCCCTTTCAAGTTCGAGTGTTCAAGAAAACGTTTCTTAAATGATTTTTTGAACTTTATCCAAGATTTTTTAGATTCTAGTATATTTTGTTTCGCGTGCGCCGTTTAAAAAAGTGGATAGTCGCTTTTCTCGGCGAAAATTCGAATTTTAGTTTCAATTTTCGGGTACGTCATAGCCTAGTGGCTAAGGAGCCAGACATTCATGATGTAGGTGCAGGTTCGACTCCACCTGGAGTTTATTCTTTTTGCAGTGTCCAAAACTGATATATAAAAATTTGTATAGGAGTATTTTTATATGAGGAACAAGAATCTGATATTATTTTTTTCATGAAAAATGTGATTTTTAATATAAACACATAAAATGGGTCAAAAATCGATTTGTCTAATTTTTACAAAATTTTTCATGAAAAAATAACGGCGGATTCATGTTCCTTGCATAAAAATACCCCTATCCAAAATTTTTTAATCAGTTTGGGATAATGCAGAAAGAATTGACTCCGGGCGGGATCAAACCGCATCTACATTTTGATAGCCTGGCTCCTTAGCCCACTAGGCTATGGCTTACCCACCCGAGAAACAAAGTATAAATACATTTATATTTCAGACAATATCTGGTAAATACATTTATATTTCATCACAATAGCTGGTTATGAAAAAGCTCTTTATGGGTAACTGCGAAAGCAGCCCTGCGGATGTGCGCAAGCGCAACCATGCCATCGACAGGGAGATTGAAGAAGATCGTAGGATTCTGGATAATACCATCAAATTATTATTGTTGGGTGCTGGAGAAAGCGGGAAAAGTACAGTGCTAAAACAGATGAAGTATAAACTTTTTTTTAAAGTTAATAGAAGATGACAAAATGCATTGCAATAGACGGGATTAGGCTTGGGCTTAGGTCTGGCTTAAGTCTAGTCATAGGCTTAGTCTGGGTTTAGGACTAGGCTTAGACTTAAGACTAAGCTTAGCTTAGACTTAGGCATAGAACTAAGCTTAAGCATAGGCTTAGGACTGGATTTAGAATTAGGCTTAAGCCTAAATTTAGGCATATATTTAGGCTTATGCCTAGGCTTAGGACTAGTCTTAAGCCTAAGCTTAGGCTTAGGCTTAGAACTAGGCTTATTCTTAGGCCTAGGTTTAAGCCTAAGCTTAGACTTAGGACTGGATTTAGAACTAGGCTTATTCTTAGGCCTAAATTTAGGCATATACTTAGGCAAATGCTCAGACTTCGGACTAGTCTTATTCTTAGACTTAAGCCTAAGCTTAGAACTAGGCTTAGGCCTAGATTTAGGACTAGACTTAGGCTTAAACTAGTCTTAGGACTAGGCTTTATTTACGAACGTCGATTGGCAGGAGAAAGTTGCGCCACTTCCTCCTTCGCCATCGATACTAAATTTTTCTTTTGGCAACTAATACCCTATACTTATTAGAATTATCCATGACAATGGTTATACCGAAAGTGAAGTCCTTGCCAAACGCCCCATGGTATTCGTGAATGTTATCCAATCAATGTATTCGATTTTAACCGGAATGTACAAATTGAAAATTCCTTTATCCTCAAAAGTCGCTCAGGTATCCAATTGACAATAACAATAGGCTATCGATTATTTCATTAAGGATTATGCTCGCCTCATCCATGGAATTGTCAATAAGAATGCCGAAATGGAGGCTATATCCGAAGAGATATACACTGGGATTAAGACCCTCTTGGCAGATAAAGGGGTAATAATGGCGATACAAAGAAAGGATGAATACTATTTGCAAGAGTCTGCACAACAGTAAGTCCATGTTACAACAAAAATGTCATAAGACTAAAAATGAATAAATTTTGTTTAGCTTTTTGGACTCAATCGATCGCATATATGATCCGAAATATTTACCCACTCAACAAGATATACTTTTGTTGAGAATAGCGACTATGGGGGTTATTGAGGTGCAGTTCAAGATGAAAAATAAACTTTGGAGGTAATGAGAAAACTAACTCGTCACGGTTGACGAATTGTTGCCAAAGTTGGCAATTCTCCTGTTGCCTCTTCAGGAAAATCGCCAAGTTTGGCCAGACAACTTTTTAAAAAGTTGCCATTTTTGTTGATATTATGAAAATTCATAAAAAATGGAGCATCTTTGGTTTTTACAGCACCCTCTGAGTCGTTTTAGTTTTTGAGATAATTGCGTGTGAAGTTTCGTCTGTGTATTACAACGAAAACATGAACCCAGGTCTCAAACTCCTGATTCAATCAAAATTTGTTTATTGACACAAAAATAATTTGAATCTCTTGAGTATCTAGGAAAAAGTAAATAGCAGCTCAATGAGACGAATAAAATGGCGACAAAATTATTCAATTTGAAAATCATTTTGGGTTATTGAAACGAAAATTTGCAAAAAATTTCAAAAATTTTCGTTTCAATAATCTAAAATGATTTTCAAACTGAATAATTTTGATGTCATTTTATTCGTCTCATTGAGCTGAAAAAAATGCTACAATTACTTTTGCCTAGATGCTCAAGAGATTTAAATTATTTTCGTGTCAATGAACAAATTTTGATTGAATCAGGAGTTTGAAACTAGGCAAATAGGGCTTAGGTTTTAGACTTTAGTCTTTAGGATTAGGTTTAGGCTTAGACTTTAGTCTTTAGGCTTAGGCTTTAGGCTTTAGTCTTTAGGCTTAGGTTTAGGCTTAGACTTTAGTCTTTAGGCTTAGGCTTTAGGCTTAGGCTTTAGGCTTAGGCTTAGGCTTAGTCTTAGGTTTAGGCTTAGACTTAGGCTTAGGCTTAGTCTTAGGCTTAGGTTTAGGCTTAGACTTTAGTCTTTAGGCTTAGGCTTAGTCTTAGGTTTAGGCTTAGACTTTAGGCTTAGGCTTAGGCTTAGGCTTAGTCTTAGGTTTAGGCTTAGGCTTAGACTTTAGTCTTTAGGCTTAGGTTTAGGCTTAGACTTTAGGCTTAAGCTTTAGCTTAGACTTAGGAATAGGCTTACTACTGTGACATGCCTTTAAAAATTTTTTGACAGTTTTCGTAAGTCGATGAAAAACGATTTTTTAAAAATTTTCGCATCAATACATAACTTTTATTGATTCAGGGAAGAATTTTCACTGTGTTCATGTTTTCGTTGTAATACACGGATTTCAAAAATCGCCAACTTTACACGCAATTATCTCAAAAATGAAAACGATCCAGAGGGTGCCGTAAAAACAAAAAATGCTCCATTTTTCATGAACTTCCCGAGTATATACAAATATGGCAACTTTTTTTCCGATTGGACTGGTCCTTTAACAAAAAAGGCAAAGGAGAGGGGGAACTTATAAAAAATTACAAATTTTTTCAAGAATGGGGAGGGGATCAAACCTCACTATTAAATTTCTACCGCCCTACATAATGCTCAAGTTTTTAAACGCTCATTTACACTCATGTTTACATTTGTTATAGAGTTTTTGACGTTGGCGGTCAACGATCACAACGTAAGAAATGGATACATTGTTTCGATGACGCCAGGGCTGTAATTTTCGTGGTTGCTATGAGTGAGTATGACCAAGTTTTGCTTGAAGATAATACAACGGTAATCACTAGTTTTCAACAAAAAATCACAGGCTTTATTTTATAGAACCGCCTACAAGAATCCCTGCAGCTTTTTAAACAAGTCTGCAACAATAAATATTTTGTTGAGACGAGTATAATTTTGTTTTTGAACAAGAAGGATTTGTTCGCGTTCAAAGTTGGCAAAGGGAGATCACTGCGAATTGCGTTTCCCGAATTTAATGGTAAAAAAATATTTCTCGTTTAAGACTAGATAAAAATTTTAGGCCAAGAGACTTATGATAGCTGTTCGAAATATATCGAGAAAAAGTTTTTTATGGCAAATGAAGTTCCCAATAAAGTATGTAATTTTGGAGCTACAGGGTGCGGCAAAAGTCCCCGTGATTTTTTGAATTACTGCATATAGTATTTTGACCATAACTCTTTAACCTTACATCCAATTCCAATGATCTTGGTGTCTTTAGATAGCTGGAATTTACAGCTATCCAATGACACCAAGATCATCGGAATTGGATGTAAGGTTAAAAAGTTATAGCCAAAATATTATATGCAGTAATTCAAAAAATCACGGAAATTTTTACCTCACCCTGTACTACACAATAGAGGGGGGCCAGTGAAAAAATTTAAAAAATTTTTCTGGAAATGACCCCTCTAGGAATAAAAACGTGCAGGGAATCTAAATTTGACATTTTCGAAGCGAAAAAAACTCTTCGCTGATTCAGAGAAGACCTGTATATTGAAGCGAAAAGTTACACAAATCGCATTTTTGCGACATTTCGCTTCAATATACAGGTCTTCCCTGAATCAGCGAAGAGTTTTTTCGCTTCGAAAATGTCAAATTCAGATTCCCTGCACGTTTTTATCCCTAGAGGGGTCATTTCCAGAAAAATTTTTTAAAATTTTTTCACTGGTTCACCCTCTATTGTGTAGTACAGGGTGTGGCAAAAATTTTCATGATTTTTTGAATTACTGCATATAATATTTTGGCTATAACTTTTTAACCTTACATCCAATTCCGATGATCTTGGTGTCATTGGATAGCTGTAAATTCCAGCTATTTAAAGACACCAAGATCATTGGAATTGGATGTAAGGTTAAAGAGTTATGGTCAAAATACTATATGCAGTAATTCAAAAAATCAAGGGGACTTTTGCCGCACCCTGTACCTCCAAAATTACATACTTTATTGGGAACTTCATTTGCCATAAAAAACTTTTTCTCGATATATTTCGAACAGCTATCATAAGTCTCTTGGCCTAAAATTTTTTATCTAGTCTTAAACGAGAAATATTATTTTACCATTAAATTCGGGAAACGCAATTCGCAGTGATCTCCCTTTGCCAACTTTGAACGCGAACAAATCCTTTTTGTTCAAAAACAAAATTATACTCGTCTCAACAAAATATTTATTGTTGCAGACTTGTTTAAAAAGCTGCAGGGATTCTTGTAGGCGGTTCTATAAAATAAAGCCTGTGATTTTTTTGTTGAAAACTAGTGATTACCGTTGTATTATCTTCAAGCAAAACTTGGTCATACTCACTCATAGCAACCACGAAAATTACAGCTCTGGCGTCATCGAAACAATGTATCCATTTTTTACGTTGTGATCGTTGACCGCCAACGTCGAAAACTCTATAACAAATGTAAACATGAGTTTAAATGAGCAATAAAAAAATGAGCATTGTGTAGGGCGGTAGAAATTTAATAGTGAGGTTTGATCCCCTCCCCATTCTTGAAAAAATTTGTAATTTTTTATAAGTTCCCCCTCTCCTTTGCCTTTTTTGTTAAAGGACCAGTCCAATCGGAAAAAAAGTTGCCATATTTGTATATATTCGGGAAGTTCATGAAAAATGGAGCATTTTTTGTTTTTACGGCACCCTCTGGATCGTTTTAATTTTTGAGATAATTGCGTGTAAAGTTGGCGATTTTTGAAATCCGTGTATTACAACGAAAACATGAACAGAGTGAAAATTCTTCCCTGAATCAATAAAAGTTATGTATTGATGCGAAAATTTTTAAAAAATCGTTTTTCATCGACTTACGAAAACTGTCAAAAATTTTTTAAAGGCATGTCACAGTAGTAAGCCTATTCCTAAGTCTAAGCTAAAGCTTAAGCCTAAAGTCTAAGCCTAAACCTAAGCCTAAGCATAAAGCCTAAGCCTAAAGACTAAAGCCTAAGCCTAAAGCCTAAGCCTAATGACTAAAGCCTAAGCCTAAAGACTAAAGCCTAAGTCTAAAGACTAAAGTCTAAGCCTAAACCTAAGCCTAAGACTAAGACTAAGCCTAAGCCTAAAGACTAAAGCCTAAGCCTAAGCCTAAGCCTAAAGCCTAAGCCTAATGACTAAAGCCTAAGCCTAAAGACTAAGTCTAAGTCTAAAGACTAAAGTCTAAGCCTAAACCTAAGCCTAAAGACTAAAGTCTAAGCCTAAGCCTAAACCTAAACCTAAGCCTAAGTCTAAAGACTAAAGTCTAAGCCTAAGCCTAAAGACTAAAGTCTAAGCCTAAGCCTAAGCCTAAGCCTAAGCCTAAAGCCTAAGCCTAAGCCTAAAGACTAAAGCCTAAGTCTAAGTCTAAAGACTAAAGTCTAAGCCTAAACCTAAGCCTAAACCTAAGCCTAAAGACTAAAGTCTAAGCCTAAGCCTAAACCTAAACCTAAACCTAAACCTAAACCTAAGCCTAAGCCTAAAGACTAAAGTCTAAGCCTAATCCTAAGCCTAAGCCTAAGCCTAAAGCCTAAGCCTAAAGACTAAAGCCTAAGCCTAAAGTCTAAGCCTAAAGACTAAAGTCTAAGCCTAAACCTAAGCCTAAGCCTAAAGACTAAAGTCTAAGCCTAATCCTAATCCTAATCCTAAGCCTAAGCCTAAAGCCTAAGCCTAAAGACTAAAGCCTAAGCCTAAAGTCTAAGCCTAAACCTAAGCCTAAGCCTAAAGACTAAAGTCTAAGCCTAAGCCTAATCCTAAGCCTAAGCCTAAACCTAAGCCTAAAGACTAAAGTCTAAGCCTAAGCCTAAGCCTAAACCTAAGCCTAAGCCTAAAGACTAAAGTCTAAGCCTAAGCCTAAACCTAAGCCTAAAGCCTAAGTCTAAAGCCTAAGTCTAAAACCTAAACTTATTTGCCTAGTTTCAAACTCCTGATTCAATCAAAATTTGTTCATTGACACGAAAATAATTTAAATCTCTTGAGCATCTAGGCAAAAGTAATTGTAGCATTTTTCTCAGCTCAATGAGACGAATAAAATGACATCAAAATTATTCAGTTTGAAAATCATTTTAGATTATTGAAACGAAAATTTTTGAAATTTTTTGCAAATTTTCGTTTCAATAACCCAAAATGATTTTCAAATTGAATAATTTTGTCGCCATTTTATTCGTCTCATTGAGCTGCTATTTACTTTTTCCTAGATACTCAAGAGATTCAAATTATTTTCGTGTCAATAAACAAATTTTGATTGAATCAGGAGTTTGAGACCTGGGTTCATGTTTTCGTTGTAATACACAGACGAAACTTCACACGCAATTATCTCAAAAATTAAAACAATCCAGAGGGTGCCGTAAAAACCAAAAATGCTCCATTTTTCATGAAATTTCCGAAAATATAATTTTTTCATAGAATTTTCCCAAAAATTCAAACAAGTTTGTCTATTACAACGAAAACATGAATAATTCCAAACGCAATTATCTCAAAAACTAAAACGACTCAGAGGGTGCTGTAAAAACCAAAGATGCTCCATTTTTTATGAATTTTCATAATATCAACAAAAATGGCAACTTTTTAAAAAGTTGTCTGGCCAAACTTGGCGATTTTCCTGAAGAGGCAACAGGAGAATTGCCAACTTTGGCAACAATTCGTCAACCGTGACGAGTTAGTTTTCTCATTACCTCCAAAGTTTATTTTTCATCTTGAACTGCACCTCAATAACCCCCATAGTCGCTATTCTCAACAAAAGTATATCTTGTTGAGTGGGTAAATATTTCGGATCATATATGCGATCGATTGAGTCCAAAAAGCTAAACAAAATTTATTCATTTTTAGTCTTATGACATTTTTGTTGTAACATGGACTTACTGTTGTGCAGACTCCTGCAAATAGTATTCATCCTTTCTTTGTATCGCCATTTGTACCCCTTTGTCTGCCAAGAGGGTCTTAATCCCAGTGTATATCTCTTCGGTTATAGCCTCCATTTCGGCATTCTTATTGACAATTCCATGGATGAGGCGAGCATAATCCTTAATGAAATACTCGATAGCCTATTGTTATGGTCAATTGGATACCTGAGCGACTTTTGAGGATAGAGGAATTTTCAATTTGTACATTCCGGTTAGAATCGAATACATTGATTGGATAACATTCACGAATACCATGGGACGTTTGGCAAGGACTTCACTTTCGGTATAGCCATTGTCATGGATAATTCTAATAAGTATAGGGTATTAGTTGCCAGGAGAAAAATTTAGTATCGATGGCGAAGGAGGAAGTGGCGCAACTTTCTCCTGCCAATCGACGTCCGTAAATAAAGCCTAGTCCTAAGACTAGTTTAAGCCTAAGTCTAGTCCTAAATCTAGGCCTAAGCCTAGTTCTAAGCTTAGGCTTAAGCCTAAGAATAAGCCTAGTCCGAAGTCTAGGCATTTGCCTAAGTATATGCCTAAATTTAGGCCTAAGAATAAGCCTAGTTCTAAATCCAGTCCTAAGCCTAAGTCTAAGCTTAGGCTTAAACCTAGGCCTATCAATAAGCCTAGTTCTAAGCCTAAGCTTAGGCTTAAGACTAGTCCTAAGCCTAGGCATAAGCCTAAATATATGCCTAAATTTAGGCTTAAGCCTAATTCTAAATCCAGTCCTAAGCCTATGCTTAAGCTTAGTTCTATGCCTAAGTCTAAGCTAAGCTTAGTCTTAAGTCTAAGCCTAGTCCTAAACCCAGTACTAAGCCTATGACTAGGCTTAAGCCATGCCTAAGCCCAAGCCTAATCCCGTCTATTGCAATGCATTTTGTCATCTTCTATTAACTTTAAAAAAAATTTATACTTCATCTGTTTTAGCACTGTACTTTTCCCGCTTTCTCCAGCACCCAACAATAATAATTTGATGGTATTATCCAGAATCCTACGATCTTCTTCAATCTCCCTGTCGATGGCATGGTTGCGCTTGCGCACATCCGCAGGGCTGCTTTCGCAGTTACCCATAAAGAGCTTTTTCATAACCAGATATTGTGATGGAATATAAATGTATTTACCAGATATTGTGCTGAAATATAAATGTATTTATACTTTGTTTCTCGGGTGGGTAAGCCATAGCCTAGTGGCTAAGGAGCCAGGCTATCAAGATGTAGGTGCGGGTTCGATCCCGCCCTGAGTCAATTCTTTCTGCAATGTCCGAAAAGATTAAAAAATTTTGGATAGGGGTATTTTTATGCAAGGAACATGAATCCGCCGTTATTTTTTCATGAAAAATTTTGTAAAAATTAGAAAAATCGATTTTTGACCCATTTTATGTGTTTATATTAAAAATCCAATTTTCATGAAAAAAATAATATCAGATTCTTGTTCCTCATATAAAAATACTCCTATACAAATTTTTATATATCAGTTTTGGACACTGCAAAAAGAATAAACTCCAGGTGGAGTCGAACCTGCACCTACATCATGATAGTCTGGCTCCTTAGCCACTAGGCTATGACGTACCCGAAAATTGAAACTAAAATTCGAATTTTCGCCGGGAAAAGCGACTATCCACTTTTTTAAACGGCGCACGCGAAACAAAATATACTAGAATCTAAAAAATCTTGGATAAAGTTCAAAAAATCATTTAAGAGACGTTTTCTTGAACATTCGAACTTGAAAGGTCATAGTGTTAAACGGTTCGGCTGCGCTCCAAATTGAATTTATTTAGTGAGATTGACGCATGGGAAAATTTTTAAAAGTTATTTCGAGTCAAAATTCGGGTTCTAAAAAAATTCAAAACCTTATTCGAAGCACAAAAACCCCATTTTACGTTGAATTTTTGATTTTTCTAAACTGCCTAGAATTATCCTAGGTAATTTTTTCGGCCAAAATTTCAGTCTGATCGATGTATTTCAACACGAAGAACATTTCTAGCGTGGTTTCGAAAAAATCCGAGAAAAGTTTTTTTCGAACCGAATCCCGCTTGGAGTCAAATTTTTTTGCACAAAGTAAAAATAGAAAATTTAAGAAATTTATGAGAAAGAAATTCCGCTGCATGAATGACAAAGTTATAAAAACCTATGTATTTTTGGTCAACGATCATAAATAGTTCTGACGCAAATGAGAGTTTGTATGGGAAACAAGTTAAGTTGTTATTTATTGGTATTCAGGGCACCGGATATTTGTCTCGTTTTGTGTCTATCTATAAAATGACATTTAGGGTTGTTTCAAAAGTTCGCGGAATTTTATCATGATTTCATAAATAGTTCTGATGTTTGGACCCGAAAATTTTTTCTAAAAAGGACCCATATAGGGGTAATTTTATGCAGGGAATTGATTGCGCATATTCCCGAAGCATGAAAAAGTTTCCTTGACTCTGATTCAGGGAAAGTCGTGGGTATGACGCGAAAATGAGCTAAAATTCAAATTTTCACCGAAAAAGCGACTATCTAGGGGATGTCCTAGACGCGGGATCGATTGTGCGCATTTTCGAAGCATGGAAAAATTTCTATGTCATGATTTAAGCGATTTTCGTTATGAAATCTTTTTAGGGGGTATACCTCATATAGGGGTAGCTTCTAGTGGCCAAAATCAAAAAATTTCTTCAAATTCAAATTCCTCATGTCGAAAAAGTCCCAAAAAAATCAGACAATTTGGAAAAAAGGTCGAAAATTTCGTAAAAAATCGACTTCTATAGCCAGATATCAACATTTTAAAATAAGTTTAAATCTTGAAACCTGGCTTTTTTGAAAAATTCTTGATATTGACACGAAAACATGAGTTATGCTCAAAAAGACTGATTGAATCGTATTCAGCATACTTTCTTACCTACTATTGAAAAAATTTTTGGAGCTACTACACAATAGAGGGGGGGGGGGGGGGGGTCACCCACGCGAAAAATGTTCAAAAATTTTTCTGGAAATGACCCCTCTAGGGATAAAAACATGCGGGTAATCTGAAGTTAACATTTTCAAAGCGAAAAAACGCCTTCCTGATACAGGGAAGGTCTGTGTATTGAAGCGAAAAGTAAGCCTACAAAGTCTATAAATTTTTTATATATCATTATATAATAACAACAGGTGTTCGTAAAAGAAGGCGTAAAATCAATTAACTTGTTTACCGTCAAAAACTCGAGTAAAAAACTCAAATGTTCAAAAAGTTCCCCAAGCTAATTTTTTGTACTCGGAGGTTTTTCGATATAGTGAACACGAATCTGAAGCAATTTTTTGATTTTGACCACTAGAAGTTACCCCTTCGAGGGGTATACCACAAAAAAGATCTGTTACTTTGTAAGCCATTTTTGACCGTGATCCCAAGGTCTAGGACGAAACATAACGTTAGATTCGTATTCAGTGCCTACAAAAACCTTTTTCCCCTTGAACCCCCAGGGGGTAAAAAGTTGGGTACTAAAGTCCGTTTCCGCCGCCAATGGGAAAAAAGTCCGGGGCGATGTTCAAGTGGTCCAAAGCGTCGAACCTGCGGGCCCAACGTTGCTTAACTTGCCAGATCGGACGGGCGGCGCCTTGAACCACTTGACAATCGCCCTGGACTTTTTTCCCATTGACGGCGAAAACGGACTTTACTAAGGATTAACGAGCCCACTTAACGTGAATTTTTCAAAAAAATTTTTTAGTTTCTTTGGAAATGACCTCTCTTGGGGTAACTTTATGCGAGAAATATTGACAAAACATGAAAAAAAGTTTTTTCGGAAAAAATGAAGTCGTATATACTTCATAATCATGTGCCACATTAAAAATGCAACAAGAATCACATGCTTATGAAGTATAATACGATGAGGATATAAATAATGTGTAAAAACCTAATTAATATAAGAACTTTTGTTCCCTGTTTATATGTCACAATTAGTCTCGGGTATCCATAGACAACGTGAGCTGCTTTGTGTACGTTATATACTTTCACCCCTATGTGATATATCTGATATATCAGACATCTTTGTGTGACAAATCGGACACATCTGTGACAAATGTGACATGAATTGTCTACTCGAATGACGAATCGAGTAGTGTACAGGGTGTTCAATAATTTACTACAGGATTTTGAAAATTCGCCAAAAATCGAGTTTAATTACGTGTCCGTAGCCCGAGATCTCATTCGTTTGCCCCGTCAGACGGTTTTTTTAGAAAAAATTTTATCGAAAAAGACTTTGATTTCAATTTTTTAGCTCAAAAATACGAAAAAAGTATGTCCCCAGTAATACTGGGGACATACTTTTTTCGTATTTTTGGACTAAAAAATCGAAATTGAAGTCTTAGGCACCATTATACTTTCATCGCGACGCGACAATGCATTTTTGTGTCGCACGACAAGTCGCGTGACGCATCGCAAGTTGGTATTATAGTCTATCACGCGATAGTACTTGGTTTGGAAAGACGTTTCTCCATCAACAAGCCTCGGTGGTCCAGTGACAATGCAGCGGCTTAGTAATCACAAGGCCGTAGGTTCGAATACCGCTTGGAGCTAAATTTTTTGCCGCTCGGCCTTGTTTTCTCACTACATCGCATGGTCAGCACTTATGACGTCGCAGGCTGTCGCGTGACAGCAACTATAAACGACATTGGAAAAATTGTTCGCACTATAAACGTAATTGCTCTGCGACGCGTCGCGCGACACGTAGCTCGACTAGTAGTGTACGCTACTCGATCTTTCGATTTCAGTCGAGTAGTGTACTCTTATACTACTCGACATGTGAGTACTCGTGAAGCGAGTGCTCGAGTCAACACTGGATACAAGTCACATTTGTCACATGAACTAAATTTAGATCTTGTTGCTCGGCAACACAACATCCCCTCCCCTCCAAGGGCCACAAAAAGTCCAAAAGTTCCCTACCCCTTATGTTTTTGACCTCTTTTGCATCTGGTACCTCCCCATGAAAAAATCTTGGGTACGGCTCTGCTCCCTTCCGATCTGATAAGTTAAGCGACGTCGAGACCGCCAGGTTCGATCCCCGGTTGGTAAAACTATTGATTTAAAAAAAAATTTATTTTTAGGAAGCAGAAATTTTTTGCTCCCTAAAAATGAAATATTTTTGTTTGAAAATCAAAAATTTTATCACCCGGGGATCGAACCTGTGGAGTCCAACGTTGCTTAACATGTCAGATCGGAAAGGCAGCTTCCTTATCCACTACACTATATATGGAGTGCCGATTTTTTGCACTCTTCTTGTGAAACAGCTATAGTGCGCTTGGCTTATAGCTTGTGAAACAGCTATAAGCCAAGCGCAGCTGGTTTAAAAATGGAAAACAGGTTTGCAATGTTCGGACTACACTCAGAGCACGATCCAACCTATATATAAAAAACTAAGCTATACAAAACCATCAATTAGCATTTCCTGAAACTAATCGATTCACGGAATATTCTCACCAAAGCAATTATTGTGAAACAACTATAGTGCCAAGCGCAACTAGTTTAAAAATGGAAAACGTAGGAGTGCAATGGTTTGAAACGGCGCCACCCCATTTGCCCCACGTTATACAGTTGCCCCACCAACTTGCCCCACGTTGTAACTTACAACGTGGGGCAA
>OZJO01000792.1:6530-40657 GCA_900406225.1 Acrobeloides nanus | reverse complement strand
AAAAAATACACGTAAAATCGATGGTATTGAGCTTCGGACATGGTTTCGAATTTTTTATGGATCGAATTTTGACTCGAAATGACTTTTAAAAACTTTTCCATGCGTTAATCTCACTAAATAAATTCAATTTGGAGCGCTCTCGAACCGTTTAAAGCAACCTTTGAACAACATGAAAAACTCGCCCACATTTCGGCTTTTTATACACTCTATAGTATGTGAATGTTCATTTTCGACCTTAAAACAAGGTTTTCACATGAAAATAACGTCAGATTCGTGTTTTTCGCATCAAAAAACCCCTTAGTACGAAGTTTCGGTGAAAATTTCATCGGGCTTCACATTTTGTCGAAAACAAACACATGTGCCCCTCAAATTCGCATAAATACAAGCATTTTGGGGGGGGGGCGAAGTGCATAAGTTCCGACCACCATAGGTGGACAAACGGGACTAGAGCTTTTGGCAACGCCAAAAGTTTAAAAAAAGTGGCGTTGCCAAAAGCTCTAGTACCGACAAACGGGGGGAGAGGGTTGGGTCCCTAAAATTTTCAAAAATTTGCCTTGGTCCCTCTTATGTTTTTTTCGAAAAATTTCCAAAATAAGGGGGGGGGATCAAAAAAAGAACCAACCCGGCCGATCCAATGACGAGAAAACACCTTTTCAGCGTTTTTGACAGACTTTTGCCCCTTGGCGAGGTCTTTTGCCCCCTCCCTTGGATCCGCCTTTTTTCATGTATGACCATTGCTACAGGGTAGTGATGCTCAAACGGTAAAATTAAAGTTTAGGTAAACTTGACCGCGCTTTGATACATTTATTACAAATGTTGTGAAATTGTTTGTTTTATTTTAAAAAATTAAATTTATAGATAAAATGTCTTCTTCAAATTTGATGTTTGACGATATTTTTATTGTTAAGAATATTGATCCAGATGGCAAGAAATTTGATCGTGTTAGTCGTCTTTTTTGCGATTCAGAATCCTTTAAAATGGATTTGATTCTTGACGTGAATACACAACTTTATCCAATTCACCTTGGAGAGAAATTTCGTTTAATGTTGGTCGGTACATTTCGCGAAGACGGTTTGGCAGATGATGGTGAATATGATCGATTGGTAAGTTTAAATTATAGGGTACTCATTGGGTAACAATGGTCGAAATTTTGATGGGATGAATATTTTTTTCTTTTTGGCTTTATATTTTATGATTATTTAAGCAAAAAAGAGCCACAGTTGTGATTTTTTTGTGAAAAAAAATAAAGCTGTAAATGCTTTCAAAATGTAAATTATATGGGAAATGGATTGTTTTGTAAAAAATCATTGGAGAGGGTATCTGTTTAAAAAAATAAATAATTTTTATGTTAAATTTTAAGGAGCCTTTTATATATGTTCGGTCTTTTATTTGGAGGGTGGGCAGTGGCGCAAAGAAGGGGGAAGCTTTCTCCTCTCAAACCTGAAATTTTAAGAAAAATGACGCTTTTTCTAATACTTCCCTCCCCAAAACACCCCCTCGACGCTGGGAGTGGGGTTTATCCAATTATCCTTTCACCATAATTAAGACCAGGGGTGCCAAGTCTGCTGATTCTTTCAGAAAAGTGCTGATTTTGAGATGTCAATTGTGGGTGCTGCACCACCCCTCAATTCGTCGTATCGAGCGATCAATTTATATTTGACCAGCTGGCAAAATTTGATTTTTCGGTGTCAAATCTGGTTTTTGAGATGCGAAATTGTTGTCAAATTTATAAAAAATTAATGAAAAATTAGGATTTTGCTAATTTTTGCTCCTCAAATCTGATTTTTGAAGTCAAATTTTCTGATTTTAAACAAAATGTTCTTAGCATCTCTGGTTAAGACACTAAGTGCTTATTTACTTCTGTTAGTGTTATTTGCAATTTTTATTTTTAGTCGGAAAACCCGCGCATGAAAATGTATGAGTACGTAATGTATGGCAAAATCTATCGAATCGAGACCGAAGATCCGGGTTCTGAAACTAGCCGTCTTTCGGCATATGCTTCTTTTGGTGGTCTTCTTATGCGTCTTCAAGGAGATGCCAATAACTTGCATGGGTTTGAGCCCGATACTAATTTGTATTTATTGATGAAGAAGGTTCTTGTTTAAAAGCAGTGATAATGATATTTGTTAGATCTCATGTTTTATTTATGGGGTATTTTGTTTTGGTGACGTATTTTCGAATCCATAAAATTCTTGATTTTTCAGTTTTTGTGTGAAAATTATCTTTACTTTAAACTTCAAAATATGTCATTGTTTTGTTATGAATATGAAAATAAGATTTTACTTCATAGTTGAATATTTTAATAACGGTATAAATACCAATAATTTACGTTTTTTTCTAGATTTTATTTAAAGGATAGTCCCACTTTAGGGGAGTTGATGCCATGTGAAAGGGCACAAAATGTGGAGTATTTTTTGCTTTTACGATACTACTTTCTACGGAAACTTAACTGTAAAAAGTTATGAGCGAAACAAAATTGCGAAAAAAATTTTCAAATGAGTTTGAAAATTGAAATGAAGAGCTTGTGGTATCAACCAGATTATTTATTGAAACGATTCATAAACAAGTCATAAAATTCAAAATCGTGATATTTTGGAAGAAAATACATAGAATGAATTTTTTATAACTCGCAAAGACGAATAAAATGACACCAAAATTATCGAATTTGAAAATTTTTTGGGTTATTGAAACGAAAACCATGAATCAGGGAAAATACTTTTCAAAAAATGCTCCACATTTTGCGCTCTTTCACATGGCATCAACTCCCCAACAGTGGACTGGTTCCTTAAGAGACGTTTTTTTGAGAATTCGAATCGGGTTAAAAAAAATTCTTGATTTTATCGAACGAAACTCACCCTTTATCTTTGATACCTCGAAAAAGCGTCTCTTAATATTTTGAAGGTTGATCTAAAATGAGTGGCAATAGCGAGTCCGAACTTGGAACACTTCAATTCGATTGTTTATCGGCAGTATGTTTTCTATTCATCTTCAACCCTATAAAATTAAGGATGCCAAATTGCGCTATATGGAAAAGTTGCTGGAAGAAATGAACAATCAGCGTTTTTCGGAAGAATTGTTAAGTGAATGTCCGGGGCTAGCAAAGAAAGTCACAGAAAATGAAAAGCTCAAATATCGAATCGAAATTTTGAAAAGAGTAAGACAATAGCATATTGATGGCTTTAAAAAACCTAAATTCTTTTATAACTATATAAGCACAAGTCTCATTTTCGATATTATCACTCGTTTTAATGCAAATTTTTTAGAGCATCGAAGAACGGTAATGTTTTCTGATTGGTTATTTTTGCAATAAAAAATCTTAGCAATAATGATTCTGGGTCAACTTCTTTACAAGCGAATGGAAATGATGTTCCAGCGAAGCAGCCAAAGAAAGACATTAAAAAGTAAAGAAGACGATGGTTCAATTATCTATCCTCTAGACTCATTTTTTCTGATTTAAAAATTCGATTTTGTAATTAAAAAGCATAGTAAAATTTATAAAAATCTTGAAATCGAATTTTTATATTTTCTTATTTTCCTACATTACCAGTGGCGTAGCCATTGAGGGGGGGGGGGCAAGTGCCTAGTGATGCCACGAAATCGGTAATGTCGAAATCGAAATTTCCTTCGTTTTTTTCTATATTTTGAAAAAAATCAATTTTTAGAAATTCATTGTATTTCGAAATCTTGATTTCGTGGCATCATACAAGTGCCCCTTGTTCTTGGAAAATTTGGAAGTTTACCCCCTAATTTTGACCTTTTTTTGAAAAAGTGCCCCCGTATCTGAAGCCCCCTCTTCCCCCTCGTAGTTAGGGAATCTGTCTACGCTACTATACATTACAGAGATAATTCTAATGTATCATATGCCAAGATCGTTGAATATGGGAATTCTTTTCTTGCTCAATTTAAGGACATATTTTCCAAGAGTATTAAAGAGGTAAATTTAAACGGGATTCCCATCAATTGGCTATCTCTTCTTTCATGTATCAATAACCGATTCGTTTTTAGACCTTTGAAGGAATCGAAGAGCCGGCCGTTATTGTAGAAACGAATAATCCTAAATTTGGTGACTATCAATTCAATTCTGCTATGGCTTTATCTAAGGTTAGTTTTATGGAATCGTTTGAATGAAATGTTTTTAAATAGAAATTATCTTCTCTTGGGCACAAGGTTTCACCTCGTGATGTCGCCTTAAAATTGACAGAAAAGCTGCCAAAGTTACAACTTATTGACAAGGTATTTTTTTGTTTTTCAACCGAGAGTTTGTGGGGGAGACTACCGTTTTTCGATGTGTTCTACAAAATGGCGTTGTTGTTTTTCAAAACTTCCTTAAGGAAAAAATTCAGATGTTCGCTTCAATATATTATTCAAAAATCATGTAAATATTTTTAAGATAAAGTCGGGCACATCCAAAAAACCGCATATGAAAATCTTTTTTTCCTATATCGAATTTTATTTCATTGTATATTCATCTGGATCACTCTTGCTGATCTATTGAAGTTTATTTTCAGGTGGAAGTGGCCGGTGCCGGGTTTGTGAACTTGTTTCTGAACCGCGATGAAATTGGTAATCGCATTGCTGAAATTTATAATAATGTAAGCTTTATTACTGAGTGCGTTAAAAGTTCGTGATTACTTCTTTTTAAATGCTGATATTTGACTATAGAAATCGATTTTTAACGAAATTTTCGACATTTCTATGGTTTTTCTATGCGTTGAACAAGAATCCACCATTATTTTTTCTTCTAGACCTCGGGAATATGGCCAAAAATGGCTTACAAAAACAGACCTTTTTTGAGATTTTATCCTCGTAGGGGTACCTTCCCGTGGTCAAAATCAAAAAATTCCTTCGGATTCGTGTTTCCCATGTAGAAAAACCCCTGGATACCAATTTTCAACCGATTTGGAGAACTTTTGACGACGAGAAGGTCCTACGATGATAAAATCCCAAAAAGGTCTGTTTTTGTAACCCATTTAAACCATATTCCCGAGGCCTAGGAGAAAAAATAACGGCAGATTCTTGTTCGGCGCATAGAACAACCCTAGAAATGTCGAAAATTTCGTCAAAAATTGACTTTAGTTAAATATCAACTTTTTTAAAAAGTGACACGAACTTTTAACGCACCTTGTAGATCTATAATTTATTTTTATTAAACTTATTATATTTAGGGTGTCAGTTTACCTAAAGTTGAAAAACGTCGTGTCATTGTGGACTTCTCCTCGCCAAATATTGCAAAAGAGATGCACGTTGGGCATTTAAGATCAACCATAATTGGTGATTCTATTAGTCGTTTGTTCGAATTGATGGGTTTCGATGTCTTGCGTTTGAATCACATTGGTGATTGGGGTACTCAATTTGGTATGCTTATTGCCCATCTTCAAGATAGTTTTCCCAACTATTTGAATGAGACACCGCCAATTGGAAATTTGCAGGCCTTTTATAAAGTTTGACAATTTTGATAATGAAAGGGGCCACTAAATTATGTGTTTAGGAATCCAAAAAACGTTTCGACGAAGAACCAGAATTCAAGGCTCGTGCTTATCAATGTGTCGTTAAACTTCAAAGTTACGATACGGACATTGTTAATGCATGGAAGATGATTTGCGATGTGAGCCGAGAAGGTTGATTTCTTTTATTTTCCATTGGATGATATTTTTTGCACCTAAACTCATTTTTTGATCGGATTCAATTTTTTGCATTAGAAAAACAATTTTTATGATCTAAAATTGCATGTTGAATACTCGAAAATGCGTTTTATTGAGTCTTACAAATTCGTTTTTAGAGTTTTTCAACAATTTCGATATTCTAAAAACGAATTTGTAGACTCAATAAAACGCATTTTCGAGTACTCAACATGGAATTGTAGACTATAAAAAATGTTTTTCTAATGCAAAAAAATTGAATCCTATCAAGAAATAAGATTTTAGGTGCAAAAAATATCATCTTTTTTCATTTATCGTAAATACAATATTTAGATTTCGAAAGGATCTATCGACGCCTAGACATACAGATAAACGAGCGCGGTGAATCCTTTTACCAATCCCGAATGGTAGATTTAGTTAAAGAACTCGACGAACAAGGCATACTGCAGGAAGATGAAGGCAGGAAAATACTTTTTGCCGGGCTAGAAGTTCCATTGACCATTGTCAAAAGTGATGGGGGAAATACCTATGACACTTCCGACCTTGCAGCTATAAAGCAGCGTTTATTTGAAGAGAAAGCTGATTGGCTTATCTATGTGGTTGACGCAGGCCAGGGTCTTCATTTTGATATTATCTTTGCTGCAGCTCGAAATCTTCACTTCTATGATCCAAAGGAAAAGCGCGTCGAGCATGTTGGATTTGGGTTGGTCTTGGGTGAAGACAAGTAGGTTTTTAGTTGAAATTTGCAATTTTGTTCTTTGTAGAAAGAAATTCAAAACACGTTCTGGTGATACTATCCGTTTAACGGATTTGTTGGATGAAGGAGTGAAACGAGCAAAGGCCAAAATGGAGGCGAAAAGAGTTGAAAAGAGCAGTGATACTTACGAGAATATGTCAGAAGAAGAGTTCCAAAAGGCTTATGAGGCTGTTGCCTATGGTTGTATTAAATATGCAGATTTGTCTCAGAATCGTCGATCTGACTATGTGTTTTCATTCGACAAGGTATGTTTTTCTGTTAGTCATTAGTCATCATTTTTTTAGATGCTCGATGATCGAGGAAATACGGCTGTATACCTACTTTATGCATATGCTAGAATTCGGTAAGTATCTTTCAGTTCTTTAACAAATTTGAGGTTGATCAAAACCGTAAGCATCAAATAAACTTTGTATGACCAATTTTGCTATAATACTCCAATTGTATTTTTAGATCTATTGTTCGTAAAGCTGGTGTCTCACGCGATGAACTTTNACCGTAAGCATCAAATAAACTTTGTATGACCAATTTTGCTATAATACTCCAATTGTATTTTTAGATCTATTGTTCGTAAAGCTGGTGTCTCACGCGATGAACTTTTGAGCTATCTCAAAAATCTTCAAGGAAGTTTCCCATTAGAACATTCGGCTGAATTTAAGCTCGCTAAACACATACTCAAATTCTCCGATTGTATACTAATGGTTTTGGACTCGCTTCTTATGCATCAGGTTAATTGTAGAAATGCCGCTTGATCTAGTGTTTTAGGTGTGCGAATATGTGTATAACCTGTCGACAACATTTAGTGATTTCTACAACGAGTGCTATGTCATTCATAAAGATCGTGAAGGTAAATTTCGCATTCACGAGCCGTGAAAACTTTTCCTTGCTGATTCAGTATTTCATGCGAAAAATCGAAATTTTCAGAATTTTTCGATGCGCGCAACCAATTCCTCGCATAAAATTATCCCTAAAGGGTCACTTGTTAAAAAATATTTTCTAATCGACCATACTTTACATCCCCCCTTTAAAAAATTTTCGTCTATTTAAAAATATACTCAATTTTTAAAACTTGGCCTCGCAAAAAGTTGTAAAGTTTACAATTTCTTCCCAAAATACGTTTACAATACCCGCTTATAAACAAGGGATTAAGATTTCGAACGTTAGAGAGGTCTAGCTCAAAAGTGCCTCGTCAGAGGCACTTTTGGTCTAGAATTTAATGTTTATATTTTTAGGAAACACCACTTTGTATCACAATCGTTTGATTCTCTGCGAACTTACAGCGGATGTTATGGCAGTTTGTTTCAAGATTTTGGGAATTCGAACAATTGAGAAAATGTAATGGAGATTGATATTTTCATTTTATTATTTATTGTTGAAGTTAATGTTAAATCTATCAAAAATAAAAGTTAATTGTTTTTGTTTTGAGAGATATATATTCCTGAATATGACATCGTTGTTAGCACTCCAAGGGCACCGGTTAGGACTGCTTTTGTAATTAGGAATTGCCAAGAACGGATAAGGAATTTGTAGTAGAGAACTCTAAAAGTGAAAAATTTGACACTTATTCGGAATGCCCCCCCCCTCCCTCGTGGAGATCAAAAAAATGTGCAAAAATCACAAAATTCATGCCATAAAATTGGAATTTTTGATAAAAAATATAAAAATTTCGGCATGAATTTTGATAATTTAGCAGCATTTTTGTGTTTTTTCTTCTCTTTTTTTTCTCCACGGGAAGCCCCGTAGGCTTATTCACGGTTTTTAAATTAGTTCAAAGAAGGGGAGGTATATAAAGACGGGTTTTACGACGTGAATTGATTCTTCTTGAAAATTTGATATCCGTAAAAACCTACTCGTAGATAAATGAGTGAAATATGCAGAAAGCAAGCAGCGCGTAAACCAAACGTCGCGTCGACACATTCAAATCAGAACGATTAAACAGCCAGACGAGCGTAGCCATTGACAAATAGAAAACGAGATCAATGTTGGATTCAAGTGCAGTTTGAATGTACTTCCAATGAAACGCAGTTGTTCTTGCGCCAACAAAAAAGAAAAGAGCATAACTAGCAATACTATGAGCAGCCGCCCAGCCTAAAATTAAAGTTTCAAGAAAAAAAATTTTTTCATCACCTAGACCAGCCGATAAGAATCGAACTTCTCCTTTTCCCGAAAGCAAATATGAAATAGCCAAATGTAAACCAAGAAGATCAATGAGGTCGGCATTATTCTTGACAAATTCCTAAAAAATTCCAAAATTAAACAGCTTTAAAGGCGAGCCAATGGTGGCTCAATTGCGCAAAAAAGATCAGGAAACCCGAGAAAATACAATTTTCTCGGGTTTCCTGAGAAAATTCACCTACCCATCACACAGTGGGTGGCATCACCCAGTGGGTGANAAAGATCAGGAAACCCGAGAAAATACAATTTTCTCGGGTTTCCTGAGAAAATTCACCTACCCATCACACAGTGGGTGGCATCACCCAGTGGGTGAATTTCGGGTGCTATCACCCATTTTTTCGCTCCCTGATGTTAACACACACTTTTGCACCTCTTGCTTACACGAAAATAAAATTTTTGAAATTCCCCTAACTTTTGCCGGTCAACAATCTCGAGCCCCCTAACTTTTATCAAAAGTCCCCTAACCTCTCCCCTGATATGATTAATTTCATACTAAATTCGATGTATACCCTCTTGAAATTTAGATACTACTCTTACCGAAAGCATGTCGAACTCCTCTGTATCAGCAGTTGGAAAAAAGGTAGCCAAAGCCATCATTTTGATAAATTGAGTCAAAAAATATACTGCTGAAGCTTGAGCACATTTCCAAATACTACTATATTCGGATAAGCTAGAATACTTGTAGGCTATGAAATATGGGGCATATGCAAGAATGACACAATTGCCAAAATGAAATAACGTCATATTACCTACAAATTATATCATGAATAAATTAAATTTTAAAAAATAGACATGTTTATCATCGAAAATGTTCCAATATAAATTACACTAGTTCCTAGGCCAACGCGCTATTTTTTTCAAAAAAAGTAAAGTATATTCTTAGATCGACGCCCTGAGGCGCTATCCGATACCAAGCTGCAATTAGTAGCGCCTGCGGTGCTCTACATTACCGAGCTGCACTTGGAAGCGCCTACGGCGCTCTCTGATACCGAGCTGCACTTTTTGTGCAACAATTGGATCGTTTGAATAAAAAAGTATGTATAAAAATGAAAAATTACTTCGGATTCGTGTTCCCTATACCCGAAAACCCCCGAGTACAAAAATCAGACGATTTGGAGCAGTTTTTGAAAAATTGATTTTTGGACCCCCGGTGAGGGGTCCATTACATCCTTTATATGAGTTTTCCCAGAGTCGGGACCTACAGGGGGTGCAAAAGTCCTGGCACAGAGTGACATAAGTCCTGGCATAGGGTGCAAAAAGTCCTGGCATAAGATGCAAAAAGTCCTGACAAATTCCCAATAAAAAACTGCAATTTCGTGATGAAGATTGTTGTAAATCCATTAAAATTAAAATCCTATATCAGGACTTTTTGCAACCTATGCCAGGACTTTTTGCAACCTATGCCAGGACTTTTGCACCCCCTGTACTTTTTTGGACTATTCTAAACGGTTTAACCAAGGTCCCGTAAACAAATAGGGCAGGAAAAAGATTAGTCCTCCAGACACACGCATATTTCCCCTTTCAAGAGTATAATACTCTAATAAATGGGAATATAACGCCAAATTTGTATTCTTGAATACTCTCGTTTCTTTATTTATTAAGGAATTGAACATGCAATAGAGGATCATCCATATAAATAAAGTTTTCGTATAAGGGCTCCCACTAATTGCGTTGCGACGTCGTGACAAGCACTAATTGCACTAAGACGTCGCGACGCTCCTATTTTTTCAGGGTTAACGAATTTTCGAATATGGCCTTCAGCAAAGTTGTAGCTCACAACAAGACGCATATTAATGTAAAAGAACATATTCGAATAGTTCGTTAGGCAGGATTTATACTTCCGTTGCTTAGCGACACGTCGCGCGACGTGTCGCAAAGCAATTACGTTTATAGTGCGAACAATTTTTCCAATGTCGTTTATAATTGCTGTCACGCGACAGCCTGAGACGTATTAGCGGGGACCCTAGATCAAATCTTGAAGAATTTTGATTTGGGCAACTTATCTCAACTTATACAGAGTGGGTCAAATGAATCGGATTTCACCAAAATTGTCCAACATTTCCCAATTTTTAACAAAAAAAAGTCTCAATAATGACTACATATCAACTGGCAAAGAAATTTTCATGAAATCTTTGCCAGTTGAATCCTTTGCCAGATGAATTCTTTGCCAGTTGATATTTTACCATGAAGACCTGGGGCCCGTTGCTTACCTCCGGAACCGGAAGTTATAACCGGAGATCGGAAGTGAAAACTTCCGGTTCCGATTTGGAAAATTTGCACTAAATTGGAACTGGAAGTTTTTACTTCCGATCTCCGGTTCCGGGGTCCGACTTCCGGTTTCGGAACTAAGCAACAGGCCCCTGGTGAGGAAGAAAATCATCCGAATAAAGGGCACTATAACTTTCGCCACATAACTTTTGCCACTTTCGTGTCAATACATACTTAATTTCAAACTAATTGAGTTGCCTGATTTGCAATAAATATGTATATTGACACGAACGTGGCGAAAGTTATAGTTTGTTGGCAACGTGGCGAAGTTATAGTGCCAAAGAAAGTCTGCGATATCTGCTTATGGATTGAAACTGTTATTAGATTATATGTGCTCTCATTAGAGTGTTTAATGTTGTATTTTGTTGAGTACTCTAATTTGGACTTCTTGTCTGTGGTATCCTAAACGAATAAATAAGGAGTAACGGCCTAGTGGGATTGCGCACTCTCATCCTCTTGAAAATGAGATGTCGTAAATAAAAAGGTTGAAATTTCTACTCCCTTTACCACTATACGATCACAACTATAAGTGATACTCTTTAAGAAAGATCACAATGTGTTTCCAATTAACATTGACCAAGTTATTTCTCTTCTATCACTTCGAGCCAACTTGGCTGGCAGTGGTCATTTCGGCGGGCCTCCCCCTTCATCATCTTACAAGTGGATTGTATGAATGTTGCGTTGATCTTGTATAATGAATTGCGTTGATCTTGTATAACAAGAAATAATTACGCTGTTTTCGGTATTTCACCATGAGTTCTTTCATGTTTATCTTTTTACTATTCATCTTTTTCTATAATGCGATGCTTACAGTATCTAAAGGACAGTAAGTTGATTTTGGAAGGCGTTTTTTAAAAGTTCAACAATTTTTACAAATAAAATAAAATTTTAAGTTAGTATTTTAACCCGCTTTTTCCTATAGGTATCTAAAGATACTTTAACTTGTGAGAGGCATAACTCCGGTATTTTTAAAGCAAATTGGATGCGGTTTTTTTTAGCATGTAGCGCATGAAGTCTACTTTCATTCTAGCAAAGAATGAGCACATAATTTTTTAGCCGAGCATCTCCGGCGCCAGTGACTTAGTTGGGAGGGGGGCTATAGCCCCCTCTGAAAAATGAAAAAATTTCGAAGCTACTGAACTTGAGGGGCCCACTAAACATGACCCCCAAGGCTGAAGTAAAAAGCGCCTTATATCATTCACTAACTTTTGAGCTAATTTTAAAAATTCGAAATTTTTAAAATTAGCTCAAAAGTTAGTGAATGATATAAGGCGCTTTTTACTTCGGCCTTGGGGGTCATGTTTAGTGGGCCCCTCAAGTTCAGTAGCTTCAAAATTTTTTCATTTTTCAGAGGGGGCTATAGCCCCCCCCCTCCCAACTAAGTCACTGGCGCCGGAGATGCTCGGCTCCCGGTTCTTCAGTTTATTCATAAAAAAATTTATCGCAGCATATATTTTGGGACTTATCTTTTTGTAATGATTATATTATATTTGCCTAGAAATATGACATTGACCCTTTTCGATTGAATCCGCTTCGAACAACAGGTGTTCACGTATATAAATCATATTTCCTTATCATGTCAATATCTAGACTTGAAATATACAGAATAAACTTACAAAATAATTTTGTGGGGGAATATAGACCTTAGGATTATCGATGGCCAGAAAAAAACCAAGGGCCTTTATGTTTGGGCTGTCCTTTGTCCGTTGGCAGTTGTTCTAGTTACTTTTTGGTTATGATTACACGATGAAAAAAATTGACCTAAGGCATACATATCCTCCATTGTCATTTGCACTAGAAGACCCCGGAGATAACTTCTAATGCCTTCCGACTTTAACCTTTCTAATGCCTTCTGACTTTAATTTGCCGGTAAATAGTAAAAGAGGTATAGGTGGTCGAAAAGGTCACTCGGGGGGGGGGGGGAGTTCTATGCGGGGAATCGATTGCGCGCATAGAACCCCCCTCCCTCCTCCCCAGGGATGTGTTTTTATATAATCTAGTCCTCTTGTACGTTGTTTTCGAGTTTCGTGCCAATACACACGCGTCTTCCCTGACTAAGGAAAATTTTTCAGGGCTTGGTAATGCGCACAATCGATTCCCCGCATAGAAAAACCCCGAGGAATGTGTTTTTGACGAAATCCGACTCAATTTCGATTTTTGGCGAATTTTGATAAAATTAGTCATTTTTGTAAATTTTCCAAAATTCAAATGCTCATAACTCTGAAAATTTGAAAGCTTTTTTGAAAACTTTTCAAATTTTTTCAAATGAAAGTTTCCAATCTGGGCTTTCCAAAATGCGGTCTCTCAAGGAAATCCAACTTAACTTTACCGAGTTATGATCTCCAAATGGTCGTGATAAAATTTCGACCAGTCGGCAAATCCGAGTGTGGTAATACATAGTTTCATAACGAGGTTAAGCCACATTTTTGACAGGGAACCTACAAAGAGAAACCTATTTTTAGAGAACCCGACGATTTTTTGAATGAGCCCGCGTGGACTGACAAACAAATTGTTGAGCATGTATTAAAAATATATAGATTCCCAGGTATTGTGTGTATGTATAGCGAAATAATCATACTTTATAGATGCTACAACAAATATTTCTATAGCAGTGCTACTTGAGGTTGAACGCATCTTGAATAATAATGATGATCAGGTACACGAAATTCCGAATTTTTGTTCATTTTCGCTTCAATACACCCACTACCCTCCCTGAATCGGACCTTGAAAACGCTTCCTTGGCCCTGATTCAGGGAAGGAATCGGTGTATTGAAGCGTTTCAAACAAACTTTATATAACTCTCTTTACGTAAATAGATTGATTTTCGCTTCAAAACACCGATCCCTGAATCAGGGTCAAGGAAGCATTTTCACGATTCGGCAATGCGCACAATCGATTTCCCGCATGGAAAACCTCCCAGATGGGTCATTTTTTATAAAGTTTTGATGGAAACTGCAAAAGCCAATGAAAAGGTTACTTTCCGAACGACCCAAGACTATGTCGTCATTGCACATGGTGACGTAAAAAAAAAACTGACTAAGCAAAAGAGGTTAGTCAGTTTTTTCGACAAGTGACAACTTGTCGGTTTTTTTAGTGAACTTGTCACTTTTCATGTGCCAACTTGTTGGTTTGTTCCCTTTATTTTTGTAACTTGTCGCTTATCACTTGTCAAGTACAACAATAGACCACAGGAGGTCAATCATTTTTGCGCTTTTTTATGTTTAAAATGATTTAGTGTCATCTTCGCATCCAGGTTACACAAAGATGGATTGAAAGCAAGTTGGAGTATAAAAGACTTCGCGACTCTATGCATCCGGTTAAGCTTCGTTCAAGTTTGTTTCTTCCGTTTTTACCCATGTAAAAGCCAAGTTTAGATAGCTATATTTGGAACCCTTCATTGAATATAGAAAATGCACTCCATCTAATGCCAATCGGGAAAGATCACCTTCGAGTATATTCAAATGGATTGGTGGAATATTCACAAAGGTTCGACAATGGATATCTCACGGCTGACCAAAGTGTGCAAAAAGTTCCAACACTCCTAAGAACGCTATAAGATCACCCAGAAACTTATTCTGGGGTTTTCTATGCAAAAAATAAATTGCGCGCATTCCCGAACCTTAAAAACGCTTTCCTGAACTTGATTCAGGAAAATACTGTCATTTTGGGGTCTGTGAATGTACCTATAGATAGCGAGAAACCCCCCAGAAACACTATACTGCACTTTCTATGCACACTTTGGTCAGCCGTGATCTACCTCTCGAGCATAAACTCGAACGAAACGAAAGGTTTGAAACGATACGAATGAAACGAACACAGATGAAACGAATACAAATGAAAGATCAAATAAAACGATACGAATGAAACGATAGAATAAAATTATACGAATGAAAAAAACACAAATGAAACGAACAGATGGAACGAATACAAATGAAACGATCAAATAGAACGATAAGAATGAAACAATTTGCCTGAAACTGATTTACAAGAACCAAAACAATTCGGGTTTAAATTTGTCTGAATATTGACACGAAAACCCTGAATTTGGTTTCGTTCCATTATGTCGTTTCATTCGTGTCATTTCATACGTATCGTTTTATTCGATCGTTTCATTCGTATCGTTCAATCCGAGTTTGAATTTGTCTGAATATTGACACGAAAACCCTGAATTTGGTTTCATTTAATTATGTCGTTTCATTCGTATCGTTCCATCCTCTTCATTCCACATCTCGGGTACGGTATAAAACGTATGTACAAATCTAACCTCCATTGACACCTTCGACTGGTAAG
Organism: Acrobeloides nanus; assembly: GCA_900406225.1. Taxonomy (NCBI): domain Eukaryota; kingdom Metazoa; phylum Nematoda; class Chromadorea; order Rhabditida; family Cephalobidae; genus Acrobeloides; species Acrobeloides nanus. Next base: position 25,531 of record OZJO01000792.1, on the reverse strand, counting down.
CAATCTCTTGAAACCATTCGAGAAGCGAAACTGCACTATAAAGTTTTCCAACGGTTAAATTTTAAGGCTTCATGGCCAATCTAACACACATCCATTATAGACGATTCGCGCGCAGTATGGACTCGTTTACTTTCTGTGAAATTACCTTCCGATGATGAAAACCTATCCGACTGGGAAAGTGATATAAGTGCAACTCGTTCTATCGCACATTCGGTACATCTACGCTTGAGGCGGTCTGTCTTCACGTGGTATTGCTTCTTGTTTGCGCCGACATTCGCTCTCGTTATGATTTCATTCTTGTCCATTTGCCTTACAACATATGAAAAAATTGCTCGAACCTTACTCAATATTACCATATTCTTCGCTGTCCTTACCTTGGTTTGCTTTTTATATCATTTGTAATATCGATATTCTAGTCCATCATCAACATCAAAAACATACCAAGAACACAATACTTGAAAGCCATCGACGAATGGATCTTGGCGGTTGGTGCCACTTCTTTTATTACTTTATTCCAAGTTGTTTTTGAAACAGAACACAAAATCACACGACCAAAGGTTTTATTTACAAAAGATGATAGATGAAAATGAACCTTACTTTTAGAAATACCATCATGAAGAAAGCGAAGAAAAAACCTACTGGATTTCCGAGCGTCCATACTATGCCCAATTACCAGAAGGACCATATCAGGCTATTAAGAATGGTATTTTGCGGTCTATAACTTTGATTGGATTTGTTTCTTTTGTAGTTTATTTTATTTTCATGTTCGTCTATCCATTTGCAATGAAATAAATATATTGGGTCGTTAGGAAGGTTTTAAGAGGTAATATCTCAAAATATCGCAGATAGCTCCTGAGGGGGTGGTCGTACGCCAAAAAGTGTTGCTAGAGACTTGAAGCCTAAGTTAATTTTATGTACCTAGTAAGTGATTAATAAAAACATATAAGTTAGGTCTCGAGCCTTTAAACTTGTGGAGAAATCGAGGTGACATTTTTTCAAAAATCGTCATTTGGACCCTTTTTTGTTTTTATCATAACTTTTTTTCTACTGAAGCGTTTTCTACAATTTAAGGCACGTTTTTATTGCCATTCGTCCCCCTTTCCAACAACACCTCGACCATGACCCTAGCATTTATAGTTTTCGAGAAAAAGTACTTTATTTCTATTAATAACGCTTTTTGACCCCCCCCCCCTCTAAAATTCACTTTTTGGGCTCTAGCTCGAAATTTTCTCACTACGCGAGCTCCGAGTTGCACATAAAAATAAACTAGAATTCCTGGCCGATATCCCTGACCAAGTCACTTTTCAGGGGCTGAGGAGCAAAAATGTAAAAAATCGCTAACAAAGTAGGTCAAAAATTGAAAATTCTTTAGATTAGCGAAATTTGCCATCATTTTTTATATAATCGGGAAATTCATGAAAAATGGAGCATTTTTTGTTTTTACAGTAAATTCTGAATCGTTATCATTGTCGAGATAATCGCGTTTGAAGTTGGCGATTTTTGAGTTGCGATTTTGAATTTCCCGCAAAGACCCTGATTTTAAATTTTTGAGGGGGTCAAAAAGCGTTATTAATAGAAAGTCACTTTTCTCAAAAACTATAAATGCTCTCAAAAACAATATATCGGAGTAGGTAGAATTTTTGGGAAGACCTTTTTCCAAATGCGTAGAAGTTGAATAATAATTTTATTCAGCGACATTTCGACGCTTAACGTCTTTGTCAAGCTTATATCGGTTCTTTAAGAACCGATATAAGCTTGACAAAGACGTTAAGAGTCGAAACGTCGCTGAATAAAATTATTATTCAACTTCTACGCATTTGGAAAAAGGTCTTCCCAAAAATTCTACCTACTCCGATTTGAACATCCAACCAAAATGCGTCTCCCCAACTCGAGCATCCATCAAGAAAAACAATATAAGGGTCATATTCGAGGTGTTGTTGGAAAGGGTGACGAATGGCAATAAAAACGTGCTTTAAATTGTAAAAAACGCTTCAGTAGAAAAAAAGTTATGATAAAAACAAAAAAGGGTCCAAATGATAATTTTTGAAAAAATGTCACCTCGATTTCTCCACAAGTTTAAAGGCTCGAGACCTAACTTATATGTTTTTATTAATCACTTACTAGGTACATAAAATTAACTTAGGCTTCAAGTTTCTAGCAACACTTTTTGGCGTACGATCACCCCAGTGCGACTTTTCCAGACATTGCCTCTTAAATATTTTAAAAAATTTTAATTTTTACCAATAAAAATATTTTGACATAGAGATTTTGACGTCAACATCTGAATAAAACCGTCAAAATCTTTTCACAACCCTATTAAGGAACAAATGTCATGTTTGTCCATCTTTTGACTTCTTAATCGTATGAAGTGTTGGATTTTGTTGTAATGTTTAAACGTTAATAGATTAATGTTTTGAATTGTTCTGTGCATCAACACGAATTGCATGATTTTATAAAACTGTAAAATTAATTGATAGGTCGTCGAATTCGAAAAAGCTCGTCGTCAACTAATTTTTCGTTTAAAAAGAGCGTAAGACTTTTTGCTACTACATTGACTTAGCGGCGTTGGCACATTTGCGGACGGAAAATAAATTTTTTTAAACCAATAATTTTCAAAAGTTTTTAAATTTTACAAAATAATATAAAAAATAACTATTACGATCAGTAACATAGCCAGAAAAAATTTCAGAGATAGCAAATTTCAAAAAATTTATTTTCCGTCCGCAAATGTGCCAACGCCGACTTAGCTTTTTCGACCGACACTTTGAAAATCGATTGTTTTATTTTAAGTCATTTTATTATCGATCCACCGTTTTATTGAAAGGTTGAAAACCTATTTTATTTGAAAGCTTAGAACAAGTTTTCATTAAAACCTCCGCGTAATTTTACACAAATAAAAACATTAGTTAAATTAAAAAACTCTAGCTTTTTTAAATTTAAAAATCGGCGAATAACCCTCATATTTCAGCTAGAACCTCGCACCTTGCAAAACCAGTCATGGGAATCCAAGAACCATATTGTCATACTGACATCAGAAAGTTCAATTTTTGATATATCAGTATGACAATATGGCGCCTGGATTCCCATGACTGGTTTTGCAAGGTGCGAGATTCTCCCTGAAATACGAGGGGTTATTCCCCGCTTTTCGAGTCTTATTCCCCGAAATTTCGGCAATATGAGGGAATCCACTGCACATTGAAAATCTGCACGGATTTTATTCACGAGGATTTTTTCCATGGATTTTACGCACAGGAATTATTTTAAAATTTTTCCATTTTCCTATAGAAATTTGAAGTTTAAAAAGATCATAGTTTTTGAAGAAAAACCACATTTTCGATTTGACATGTCTCCAAAGTGACAAATATGCTAACACGTCAGAAAATGATGTTTAGCGATGAAACGCTAGAAACATCATTTTTTAACGTGTTAGAATATTTGTCACTTTGGTGACAAGTAAAAATTTGACGTTATCTAGATAAAAAGCCTTTTTGCCCAACCCAAGATTTTAATTGCCTAAATTATGATTTTGAAACATTTTGGAGTGGTTTTTCCAAGAAACTATCTAGATTTCAAATATGTGCGTAAAATTCCGCTAAATTTATGTGCGGTGGATTCCCTCCTATTGCCGTTTTTTCAGTAGTAAGAAATTTTGGCACTAGGAGGGAATCCACCGCACATAAATTTAGCGGAATTTTACGCACATCTTTTAAATTTCAAAATTGCCACTGTCAATTTCGATAAGTTTGGTGTCATTTTAAAGGTCTAACCCTTAGCTATTGAATGACACCAAGACTATGGCTTGAATCGATCGCTGAGATAAATGCAAAAGAGTCCAAAAAATGATTATTTTCAAAAAATACGTATTTTTTCTTTTGAATTTATATCAGCTCAGCGATCGATTCAAGCCATGGTCTTGGTGTCATTCGATAGCTAAGGGTTAGACCTTTAAAATGACACCAAACTGATCGAAATTGACTGTGGCAATTTTGAAATTTAAAAGATGTGCGAAAAATCCTCGTGAATAAAATCCGTGCGGATTTTCAATGTGCGGTGGATTCCCTCCTATTGCCGGAATTTTCCACTGATCAATAGTTCTCCTTTAAGTTCAATTCTGTTTATTTATCTACATTTAAAGCAGCGCGTCCTTTTGTGTCTTTGGGGTTATTCTTCTTCAATTTTTTCCAAAAATTTTCCACAGTGTGAAACAGACGTGTTTCGTCTAGAGGACTTTTTTACATTTTTCTAGTGTTATCGTTCGTGTTGGTCATTTTTTAATGAGCAATATTCTTAGTCCACATTTTAATTTATTCCAAAGTTATTCGATTTAACTTTTTAATGATTTATATTAATTCTTTTATATGATATTTTTTAGAACATGTGCATTCAACGATTTAGCTATCCAATTGCAAGATCTTTGGTTGGTTTTTAATTTCTCATCTTTGTTGTATATGTAATAATTGTATTAATTTTAATGTCTTCATTATTTAGATACTTCGCGTCAACTTATTTGGGTCTATTCTCTTGCGTCACAACCATAATGTTCAGAATTATCGCTCTCTTGTGATTGAGTCGCTAAAAAACAAATTCGATCACTTAAAAATTGAAGATCTCCCAAGTATAATTTATATATTTTTAATTGATTAATTTTTTAAATTTATTGCACTTTTTCAGAATTGAAAATCTCTGTTCGAGACCCAATTTTTCGGGGCATGCCGTTAGATGCCCAGCATAAACTCGTAGTCGATTTGTTACCGGAGCATATCAGGTATGAGTGTTTATAGATAATCAGCATCAATTAATACTAACTATTAAATTGGGAGATTATTATGTTATTAATATTAAAGGCATATTTAACTGAGTCTAATGTGCCTAAGCATATTTGACTCGTTTTTTAAGGCTTAAGCCTAGTTCTAGAATTAGGCCTAGGCTTAAGCCCAAGCTTAGATTTAGGCCTAAGCCTAATTCTAGGCCTAAGCCTAATTCTAGGCTTAAGCTTAAAAAACGAGTCAAATATGCCTGTAACATTAGTAATGTCGAGAGTCTTAAATTTAGAGTACTTTATTATTTTAATAAATAAATATGTATAGTTAGTTAATATTTTTGACTGATTTTTAATTTTAGAAACGATGTTGTCGTTGAATCATCGCCTCTTTCGGAAGAGAGTACTGATTGCGAGGTGAGTTTGATTAATTTTGTACATTTAATAGAGAATACAAAGCTTCATTTAAAATCATCTTAAATTATACATTAAGTTGGTTTTAGGTCAAGAGAGATGTGAAAAAGAAAGTTCCTCTTCTACCTGATTGCAATATTCCGGCCACACCTCAGTATCTTCTCGATGAAGCAGTTTTCTATCTCTCTAAACAATCCGGAATGTTATCTTCAGGGTGTATATGGCTATGTGGATCTCTTGCCTTAAAGAATTTTTCTATTTCAAATGGATTTGATCCAAAGAACCATACTTCGAAGAATCACGTTGTGGATTTTTTGGCCAAATCGTTCGATGAGTTTCGTTCTGATCTACAACTTTCTTGGAGTGTTTTAAATGAGTAAGTTTTTTCTACAATTTAATGAGTACATTGCAAAGCTTGAAATGTTATATTCTAGGGTATTTTAAGATCGATTAATAGCTTGATATTTTTCTAATTTTTTTAGTTCTTATCAAAATTCTTATGAAGGTGATCGTGATTTGGTTTTAATTTGTGAAGATTTGAAATACGCAGAATTGTTTTGCAACACGTTATTCGTCATTCATCATAGTAAGCAATTTAAACGCGAAGAATTCATGAAGTATTTACCAAAATCAATGACAAAAGAGGAAAATATCTATTTTGACTTCGACTTTTAATAAACTGTACCGTTGTCGATTGTATTTACTGAAATGAATAAAATAATATGAAATAAAATTATTTTGACTTGGTATTTTGCGGTCTATAACTTTGATTGGATTTATTTCTTTTGTAGTTTATTTTATTTTCATGTTCGTCTATCCATTTTCAATGAAATAAATATATTGGGTCGTTTTAAAGGGGGGGGGTGGATTTTGCAACCATTTGGGAGANTTTGCGGTCTATAACTTTGATTGGATTTATTTCTTTTGTAGTTTATTTTATTTTCATGTTCGTCTATCCATTTTCAATGAAATAAATATATTGGGTCGTTTTAAAGGGGGGGGGTGGATTTTGCAACCATTTGGGAGACAAATTTGTTTCGTAAAAATGACCCTATTGGTGGTAATTTGATGCGAGAAATCGATTGCACGCACTCCCAAAGCGTAAAAATGCCATTTTGACCAAGTTTTCGTGAAAAATTGCCTATTTTTTCGCCTTTTCATCTTTTTAGGCAATTTTTCACGAAAATTTGGTCAAGATCTATTTCCCTGAATCAGGTTCAATGAAGCATTTTCACGCTTCAGGAATGCTCAATCGATTTTTCGCATGATTTTACCCCTATATAAGCTGTTTTGGCAAAAAAAATTTTTCAGAGAATAGTCCCTTTTTACCCCTCTTGGGAGGGAGGTAACGATTATGGCTTATTCTCTGAAAAAAATTGCCAAAACAGCCTATATAGGGGATAAATCATGCGAAAAATCGATTGCGCGCATTCCCGAATAGTGAAAATGCTTCCTTGATCCTGATTCAGGGAAAATATAAAATTTTTCGACTTTTTTATTCTATTACTTGGTTTGGAAAAACGTCTGTCTATCATTAGGCTTCAGTGACAAAGCAGCGGCTTATTGGTCACAAAGTTTGCGAGTTCGAATCCCACTTGGAGCTAAATTTTTTTGCACCAAAAAGTCCATTTTTTTCAAAAACGACCAAAAAATTTTTTTTTCGTGTCAAAAATATTTTTTTCACGTAGATAGCCCGGATTCGAAACCCGTAAACTTTGTGCCCAATAAGCCACTGTTTTGTCACTGAAGCCTGACGATAGACATACGTCTTTCCAAACCAAGTAATAGTATAAACAAGTCGAAAAAATCTATATTTTCCCTGAATCAGGATCAAGGAAGCATTTTCACGCTTCGTGAATGCGCCCAATCGATTTTTCGCATGATTTTACCCTTATATAGGCTGTTCTGGCAAAAAAATTTTTTTCAGAGAATAAGCCATAATTGTTACCCTTTAAAATTTTCAAAATTTTGATTAAAGTTTAAGCCATCAAAAAATTTTTTTCATACAAAGTGATGTTCTACAAAGTTGTTTCTGAGATCACGTCGAACAACTTTGTAGAACATCACTTTGTATGAAAAATTGTTGTTGTATTTCTTTCAGGCCCTTGAACAATTTGTCCCATATATGGGAAAGTGCGCATTAACTGATTAAAATAAAAAACTGATTTGATGACCGAGGATTTATACTTCCGTCGTGCGACGCGTTGCAACGCAATTGCATTTATAGTCGTGTCGCAAGCGACAGTGCATTTTTGTGTCGTCCAACAGACTATAAACGCCAACTCGCGACGCGTTGCGCGACACAAAAATGTAGATTCTAACCCAAAATTTAGGATCCCGAAATTTAGAAAATCAAGATTTAGACAACCTAAAATTTAGAAAGTCTGAAATTTAGAAAGGCTTAAGCCTAAGGCATAAGGCCTAGCAAAAATGCACTGTCGCGTCTCGACGGAAGTATAAATCCTGCTTGACAGAAGAAGCACAAATTTTTATTCGATTTGAGCCAAGTTTGTTGTCATGACAACAGGGCATTGCGCATATATCTGCTCAATTTTTGAATGGTTTCTTTAACTTATTAAAAATACCGAGGGCCAAGCCACAAATTACACGTATTAGTAATAGGATAATTGAATGTAATGCTTCTAAAATACTAAGAAAAATTTTTCCTCCTATTTAAATTATTAGAATTGTAATCGAAACAAGTCATCCAAATGTCGGAGAAAAGAGCATCATCAAAGTCTAGGATCCCAACCAAAGAAAGTCGCACTACATCCGAAAACAGGTAGATTTGCATAGAAGTATGGGAAATAGTCATTGCCTAATGGTTAGTAAGGCTGCGCGCTAACCGCCTAGAACAGGTGTTCGAGATGCTAAACGTCTCTAATTGCTGTACGAGACGTTTCGCGTCTCGAATTCAAGTTCGAGACGTTTAGCGCCGCGTTTAGCATCTCGACCACCTGTCCGAGACGATTAGCGCGCAGCCGAATACTGACCATTTTTTCTATTTTTGACTAAAAATAGTTCATTTCTCTGAGGACATCAAGAAAGGCGTTTTTAAAATGTTTGAGTAATCAAAAAATTTCTATTTCAGGAACCCCTCCCCCTCTAGATTATTATATCTTCGATATTTTTTTCCTCCCTTTATCATAACCAACTTTATTTATGATATGACTCTTTAGAAGTCGAAGCAAATCTAGAACAAAAGAGAAGACCAAAAAAGGCAGCGAAAAGGAGGAGAAACCAAGAAAAAGCCTAGAAAATGGTTCTTCGAAGCCAAGCCGGTCAGATAAAGAGAACAAACCGAGAGATAATAAAGAAAAAGATGGCAAAAAAGATAAAGTAGGACTGATAAAAGCGATTATCTCTATGAGGTCAGAAGAGGCTTAAGACATACTAATCCTTCTTTTTGAATATTTGTAGCTTTTAAAAATGTTACTCTCCAAATGTTACCCCACTTCAGTTAAATTACTATGTTTTAAATGGTTTTTTTAGAAGCACAAGGAATCTTCACACAAATCCAGATCAAAAGATAAAAACGATGGGGAGGCTAAATCTACTGGCGAAACTAAGGCTCCGTTAATAGAAGAACCAATCGTAGACGAGTATGAATATGAGGTAAATTTGCACGAGATTGTAAGAGAAAATGCCAAATATTGACGCTTGAGACGGCAAAAAATATCGTTGGACTTTTTGTGTCCTTAAATTTCGAAACCGAAAAAGTCAAAAACGAAAATGTTCAAAACCGAACGTTTGGAAGTCGAACAGCCAAAAACGAAACCGAAAAACCTAAAAAAGTCGAAATCGAAAGAAACTCTAAAAATCAGAAATAAAAAATCATACACAAAAGCACTAAATCCGGTAAATCGCTTGTTGAATTCACCCATTTCATTTGGGTGAATTCAACGGTAAATTAAAAAAATTAAGTTTTTTTTAACATGTAAAGGGATTAAGAAACACTCATTTCTAAGTAATTAATTTCGTTTAGGCTTTGGTTTAGGCTTAAGCTTAGGCCTAGGCTTAAACTTAAGCCTAGGCTTAAGCTTAGGCCTAGACGTAGGCTTAGGCTCAGTGGGCTTAGGCCTAAACTTAAGCCTAGGCCTATAGCCGTAAGAAACAGAGAATTGTATCTTTTAGGACGATTTCGAAGAATACGAAGAAGATTTCGAGGAAGAATCAGAGAATGAAAGTAATGAAGTTGCCACAAAATCTGTGCCAAAAATAGAAGAGCCGGTGAATAAAAACATTGAATCAGCTGTGAACGGTGAAGCTTTGGAAGAAGAGTCCACTTTATTGAAACGTTTAAATTCACGTAGAGACCCAACTCCACAAATCGCCATACAGCACACAAATGAACAAGCAAAAGTAATAAATATGTGTGAAAATAATCGATTAACACTATAGGGTGTATAAAAAAACGGAATTTGGGCGAAAAAATGTTTTCAAAAATGACCCTATTAGGGCTAATTTTATGCGAGAAATCAATTGTGCGCATTACCGAACCTTGAAAACGCTTCTCTGATCCTGATTCAGGGAAATAGATGTGTGTATTGAAGCGAAAATCGAAAAATTTTCTGTTTTCTGCCTCAAAATCATCCTTCTGGGGTAATTTTATGCGGGGAATCGATTGTGCGCATTCCCCAATCTTGAAAATGCTTCCTTGACCCGGATTTAGGGAAATCAATACATATTCGATTTTGCACTAATTCCCTGAATCAGGGCCAGGGAAGCATTTTCAAGCATCGGAAATGCGCACAATCGATTCTTCGCATAAAATTACCCTCGGGAAGATGGTTTTGAGGCAGAAAACCCAAAATTTTTTATTTTCGTTTCAATACAAAGCACTCATTTCCTTGAATCAGGGAAGCATTTTCATGCTTTGAGAATCGCGCAATCAATTCCCCACATAAAATTATCCCTAATAGGGTCTTTTTTTTTAATTTTTCGCCCAAATTCCGATTTTTTTTATATACTCTGTATTTAGATAAGAGACAAGCCACAACGTGTTACATCGGCAACAAGAAAGTTCAATTTTGAGAATGCCCGTGAAATCAACTTGAGCGACTATTCCGAGGCTATGAACAAGTTTTCACGCCTCAAGCAACTGATTGGACTAGAAATTACTCATCAACAGATTGCCGACATTCCTCCCATTCGAGATTACGAGTTCTATATCCAGCTTTTTGGTAAAGGCAATCGAACACAGGTTTTTTTAGGCCTACAAATTTTTATCACATCAACACAATCGTTTTTTAGACAAGCACACAAACCGGTGAGGACAACTTGAATAGTGAATGTCAGACAGAAATTCCTGAAAATGAAACAGTTTGGACACAATTTCCAGCCACTGATCATTTGGGATGGGGCCGTGAAGTCAGCAATAAGAATACATTTACCGGGGATTTTGATGATCAACCAGGGACATCATCAACAGCTCTTACTTTAACAGCTCAAAGCATGAGATTGGCCAAATTTGTTGATGTTGCAGGACAAGTATGTTATTAACTTTATCGAAAAATAATTTTAAAACTTTAAAGGTAGTGTACAGGCGATTAAATTTTTGAATTCCCGCGGGAGCAAGATTTCGTTTTAATACACAGACCTTTTGTATATATTCGGAAAGTTCATGAAAAATGGAGCATTTTTTGTTTTTACGGCATGTTCTGAATCGTTGTAGTTTTCGAGAAAATTGCGTTTGAAATTTTGGATTGTGTACATGTTTTCGTTGTAATATAAAAACTTTTTTGAATTTTAAATCGATTTTTTAAATTTTCATAAAATGAACATTGTTGCAATTGTTTATAACTCGCCGAGACGAAAATTATCTAATTTGAAAATTGTGTTGGGTTATTGAAGCGAAAACTTGTCGACAAAGTTTTCGCTCTCATTCCCCTGAATCAGGGTCAGGGAAGCGTTTTCAAACGTATAACATGGAACAAAAGGGGTGCTGCCTTTTCAAATTAAATAATTTTGTGTCATTTTAATCGTCTCATAAAGTTGTAAAAAATTGCTACCATGTTTATTTTATGAAAATTGAAAAGTCTAAGTATTGAAACGAAATCTTGCTCCCGCGGGAATTCAAAAATTTAATTACCTGTACACTATCTTTAAGCTAATCACTGATCTTATCTCGGCGGAGATGATAGAAGGCCAACAGTTTCATCTTCAAAACAAGTCTAAACTCGCCTTCAGTACCGGATACAATACAATTTCCCTCACTAACTTATTCAAAGGTATTTTTCATTCAGTCCTATTAAAAGTTTTTTTTCATTTTCAGACTATCGTGCCAACAACGTAATAGTTAAGCCAACAAAAACAAGTCACATACTCATAGCTTACTTTACCATAGACTCGAATTTGCCATCCTTAGAGAAAAAATCAATTTTACTTGAGTTCAACTTAAATTCTCCCACAGCTCCTACATTGTAAGATCCAAATTTAAAAACGATAAATACACTAACAAGGGAGTCGCAAGTCCGGCCACGCTTGGATTCAGAAATTTCGGAGCTATTACACAATGGGGGCCACCCACGTGAAAATTTTTCTGGAAATGACCTCTTTAGGGGTAAAAACATGCAAGGAATCCGAATTTGAAATTTTCGAAGCGAAAAACGTTTCCTTGATTCAGGGATGGCGTATTGTGTATTGAAGCAAAACGTCGCAAAAATGCGATTTTTGCCTAAACTTCGAGTCTAAGGGTCTCAGTTTCGAATCCCATCTGAGTCGATTTATTTTGGCTTTTTTTCTGAAAATTTTGAATCTGAGCGTGGTAGAACTTGCAGTTTTATTGTAAGTTTTTAGCGTTTTTATTTGTGAAAATGAAGTCTCGAGTATTTGTTATGGTGTAGAAGGCTCAAATAGCATCTTTGCTGGACTGGTAGATTTTTATCGATTAATTGTTTTAGGGTGTTCGACTTGTGATCTATATTTCTTGTTGATACATTCACACTTGGGCAAGGGGTGGGTCGACCCATCCCCATGTCGCCGCTGGGGGGTCAAATTTCGGCAAATGTGTCGCTTTTGGTAAAACTATACAGCAAAAAAAGAGTTTTTAATGAATTTTTCGATTTTTTACGAATTTTGCAATTTTTGATGAATTTTTCAATTATTACGAATTCTGGGATTTTTTACGAATTTTGCAATTTTTGACGAGTTTTTCAATTTTTGACGAATACATTTTAATTATGAAATTATCAAAAAATTCGATAAATAAATTTTTTCATGTCGGTTTCTAGTCATAGAATGCCGGACAGTTGGTCGACCGGACACTTGGCCGACCGGACAGTTGGTCGATTCGGGCCAAAGCCTAAGGCCCCTGTCCGGTCGGCCAAGTGTCCGGTCGACCAAGTGTCCGGTCCACCAACTGTCCGGGTCGACCAAGTGTCCGGTCAGCCAACTGTCCGACAACGCTAGTCATATGCTCATGTTTCTTAAGACTCAGATTTGATATCTTTAATGAAATCTTCAAATTGTAGAAAGATGGCAGTTGTGTTGCATGGGATACTAGAGAGTCTGAATATCAACACACCGGAAGAAGGTTACCATGGCCAGACATAAAAGAACCTCTTTGTGCTCGACTTCCTTCATATGATACTTCATTTTGTTCTATAGACAAATCGATTCAAAAATATGCCGATTCAGCCATTATTGCAGTTAAAGCTGTTGGAAGCGATCAAGCTGAGTATGTCAAGTCCGAATTTCGAGGACTAGATCGATCATATTTTATAACTTTTTTCCATTCAACTGGTCCTTTAAGGGGGCGCAAATTAGGACCCTTTTTTCAAAAAATTTTTTTTGAAAAATGAATTTCTAGGGGTAAAAATAGGGTGAAAAATCGATTGCACACATCCCCGTCGCGTGCAAATGCTTCCTTCACTTTGTTTTCGCGAAAATAACACTATTTTACACCCCCTTTAAGGGGAGGAAATTTCCGTCGACTGAAAATATCACAATTTTTGGATTCCTTTTGGCTATATAACCTCGAGATACGAATTTTTTTAGATCGATCTATCAACTTGTAAACCTAAATGAATCTGGGATTATAACCGTTTGGATGGTAATAGAAAATCTCGAAAATTTCGAATTTGATCTGGATCTCGGCATGCGTCCGGACGCAAAGATGAAATTGAACAAAATCAATACGATTGATTGTAATGTTGCCGCAACAAGGTTTTTCACATACAGATGTATCGAAAAAAATCGAAATTTTGGCGATTTTTTCATTTTTTCCAAAAATTTTAAAAATGATCCATATAGGGGGTAATTTTATGCGGGAAATCGATTGCGCGCATTCCCCGAAGCTTGAAAACGCTTCCCGGATCCTGATTTAGGAAAGTAAGCGTGTGTAAATTTGTATTTTTAGCTTTTATATACACAATTACTTTCCTGAATCAGGATCTGGAAAGCATTTTCAAGCTTCGGGAATGCACGCAATCGATTCCCCCACATAGAATTACCCTTATATGGGTTATTTTTAGTATTTTGAAAAAAATTTTGGTTTGAAAAAATATGAAAAAATCGCCAAAATTCCAGTTTGTTTCGATACACCCTGTAATATTCGGCTATCTAAGCAAATCCAAAAATTTGTTTTAGCTTCCATACGTTGGTGGCAAATAATATGGCTGTAAATCCAAAAAATCTCTATCAATTAATCATTGCCGCCAGCAATGGCCTCATTCTTAACATTAATCGAGTTCGAACGGCTTTCAATGGTCCAAGACAGTATATTACAGGAGGTAGTTTTTCAATTATTCTGTTATAGCTTATTCTCACCGAAAAAGAAAAAAGTTCAGGGAGCATAGCATAATGGCTAGAACGCTGGATTTCATGTTATAGGTGCGGGTTCGATTCCGCCAGGGTTGAAAGTCTTATTTCAGAGAATCATAAAATGCTAAACGCAGATCCCTCTTAAAATTACATGAAAATTTTTTGCCTTCCATTAGTTTTTGAAAAACATTCTCCTCGCCGTAGGTCGCAGGTTCATTCCCCCGCCGGAGTCAAATTGTTTTTGTAATATTTTTTAGTTTTTCTATGCGGAGAGCACGAATTTGACGTTATTTTGAAAAACTAATGTCTTATCAAATGATACAAAAACAATTCGACTCCGACGGAGATTGAACCTGCGACCTACGGCGTGGAAAATTTTTTCAAAAACTACTGAAAGGCAAAAATTTTTCACGTAATTTTAAGGGGGTCTGAGTTTACCACTTTTTATGATTCTTTAAAATAAGACTTTCGACTCTGGCGGGATCAAACCTGCACCTATAACATGAAAGTCCAGCGTCCTAGCCATTATGCTATGCTTCTCGAATTTTTTCTTTTTCGGTGGAACAAACTATATAAACATCTAAACATTTTTAGTCACAGCTGAAGTTTTATGTGTGAAATTTTCACCTTTTGATGAGAAAGTTTTTGTGGTAATTTATGGTTTCTTTATTTTAGCGCATTATTTTTAAGGCGGGTCTTTCTAACGGGTACATACTTATCTATCGTGAAGACCAATATCAGCCAGTTGTAACGTTAATACCACCGAACAGCTCCCGATTGGCAGTAACTCATATTGAGTGGTCAGCCAAGTAAGCTAATCATTGAAAAAAGTTGGGGAATTACTATTTGTAGCACTGCTCATTTGCTCTATTCAGTTCACAATGGCGATCGCATACTCGTCTGGGATCTAGCCACAGGAAAATCACCTATCCACATCTGCGATTTACAAACAGAAATCTCATCAAAAGTTTTATCGACAGATAGTTGGAAAGACGATCGAGGAGTTGGCTTCATGGTTGGCAATTTTACCCCTTTAATGATCTTAAAAAATTGAATCGTTTAGGCACTGGGATTGTCAAATGGAGAAGTGGTTATTCATTCTCTAGAAAGGATTGTAGCCAAGAAGGAAGATAATTTGTTTGAAATTATCGAATTGTTGGAACAAAGATTTTAATTTGAGCAAATGATTTTTTCCCTTAAAATAATTTTATACAGGGTGGTGCAAAAAAAAAATACACCAAGGTCGTGATCGGTCCTCCGAGTGTTAAAGATATTGTGTTAAAATTTAATTTATAAAAATAATATTTACAATAAAATCTCATATAAAAATAAAATATTAATAGTGTTGGTGGTTGGCTTCAGTTGTGTAGGGCATTTCCTCAAGAAATTTCAAAGGGAAAATTGGTTTTAACGTTTAAAAAAATAAATTAAGTTTAAATTGATTAAAAAATTACAAAGAGTATGAGAGGGACTCTGTAAATTTTGGTTGAACTTCGGCCAACCAAAACAATAAAGGGTACTTTATTTTTCCACCCTTGAAGGTTTTGACCTCTATGCCGCTACTGAAACGAAACCCAATCACAAACTATATACAGCAACAAGTCAATAGAATCTTAAATTCAAAAATCGGAGCTAGTTCACTTAGGCTGCGTTCAAAAGCAAAAAAATGTAACTTTTCCTGATTTTCAGTAAAATCGTGTTTATTGAAATGATTGGTCATGAAGCATAAAATTTTATTGATTTTTTTTGTTTCTCGACCAATAAAATTTTATGCTTCATGACCAATTGTTTCAATAAACACTTTTTATTGATTCAGGCAAAGGTACATTTTTTGACAACTTTGTGATAACCCTTTGGCATGCTTGAACGCAACCTTATTGGGCCGAACTTTTCGAGATTCAAACGTTCAAAAAATTTTTCTCTTTTCAAATCGATCAAAAAACATCGTATTAGAGTTTTTTTAGTTGAAAAACACATTGGTATCGTTATTTTTGCATAAAAACCATGAAAAACTTAATAGCTTATCATTTCGCGTTACCCGGGTGCTCCAGGGAGGGCATGGGCTTTGACACCCCTTGTGGCCCTAAAGAGAGCCGTTGGGATAAAAAATCATGAAAGCCTTTATGGATTGCACGGAAAGAAAGTCGCAACTTGTGACCATAGGTTGAAGAGCACTTCATTTCGCTGACCGAAATTTTTGAACGTTCGAGCCTCGATAAGTGTGGCCCAATAAGTGAACTAGCTCCCAACAATCATATTTTCTAGATAGAAAGCAAATCTGACGTATCAGCGCCCATAGCTTCGAGTTCTTCGGCTTTCTCCGCAACTTGATCTCGAATAATCGCCTAAAAGAGACGTAGTAAAATCACAAACTACTGGATTGAATAATATCAATGTCATTTCTATAGACTTGTTCCTACAAACCTTTGCACTATTAATAATCTTCCGAGCTTGCGCCATATTCAGCTTGCCAATAGCTTTTATTAGGTCATCTGGTCTTGATTTCGCAATCGATCCAACTGTCTTGAAATTATTTTCATATAAAAGTTGTGCTCTTCCATTTTTAACACAGTCAATAGCTAGTAAAGGAACAAGTTCAGGTCGCTTACACTCGTGTAGTCTCTGTACCACTTCTGGTAGAAGATGCTTCAACGGCCATAAGGTTGGTAATCGCTAAAATATCAAAAGTGGCAGTGGTGTATCTAGAGAGCAGTTGCCCCACCCTCCAAAATCGAAAATTTTCTTAAGAAAATGAAAAAATAGAGAAATGTTTGAAAAATTTCATTAAAAAACGAGGTTTTTCGGATTTTGCCCCCTTAAATGGAAAATTATAAATCCTAATATGCAACTGAACAATGGCAGAAAATGGTCAGTAATAAATTTAGATCTTTCTCAGTTCCATTATTAAATGTGGTATTCTTTATACAACCTCACAAAACCCTCACTTCAGCAAATCTAGCAATGGAACCAGCTTGTGAACAAGTAGCCTGAAGAGTTGATTGCAGCCAACCTCGAGGTACTGTAAATCTCTCCGCTATTTCCCATAATGGTTCTTGATTCCAAATTCTTAGCATCATAAAAGCAATGTATAGCCTCATAGCAGGTTCTCCAGTACTCTATAATTAAATCGATAAAATACCCCACAACACGGTCCACGAAAAAGCGTCCACTGATCGTTTTTGAGATTTTTTGCCAGGATCCTATAATGACACCTAGAGAATAAAAATACATAAAAATTTTGTTTGAAACGCTTTTTTAAGTTGCTAGTTTCTTATGGGTACCTCAAAAATGGCATTTTTACAAAAAAATAACACATAAGTCAGGAATGCCAAGAAATTTTTTCCAAATCAGAAATCTGACTTCAAATATCAGATTTTAGGAGCAAAATACTAATTTTCCATTATATTTCTTATAAATTTGACAAAATTTCGCATCACAAAAATCAGATTCGACATCTCAAAATCAGCAGACTTGGAACCCCTAAACATTTCCTATCTGTTTCATATATTATTTTCTCACGGAAAAGGAAAACCCGTTTTGATACGGTTTTTTTTCAGAATATGGTTTTTAATAGCAGAGTTCGATTCTAAAATGATTTGAGATGGCTTCCCAATGAAACAATCAAGTTATAAGAAGGCGTAACGGTATCCCTACACAAAACATAGCCTACCAATTGCTTCCCACATAGAATTAGTCTAATTATGGCGCCTTCCATTAGGCCCATTTTACCCAACAAATCTCGCTCGCCTTTAGCCAACCTCATGTACTAAAATCATATGAATTAAATTTCAAAATCACTTACCTCTGAATGAAACATATTCCAGTCAATTTGTACATGAATATCGTAGGGAATAATCGTAAAGAGCAAATGAAAATGTGAGGCCAAAACAATCCCTTCGTGTAGATTTTTTATCAGATCAACATTTATTATCGGTACAGAAGCGGGAGGTAAATTGGCGTTAAATGTGGCATTTCCAAGAAAAGTTGAAACTATTCTGCCCTAAATAGGATAAGCTATAGTCCGTTTCAGCCCCAACTATAAAAAAGCTGGACTCAAAATTCAAAGTCCGAAGTTAGCATCCCGTCTGATCCAGCAAGTTAAGCAACGTTGGGGTCCGCAGGTTCGATCTCACTAGGGCAAAAATTTCGATATACAAAAAACTTTCCTTACAAAGAAATGGAGCAAAAATTTTTTGCTCCATTGTTTGTAAGAAAAGTTTTTTGTAGATCAAAATTTGTGCCCCAGTGGGATCGAACTTGCGACTAACGTTGCTTAACTTGCCAGATTGAACGAGATACCGACTCGAATTTTGAATTTTGGGTCCAGATTTTTTATAGTCGGAGCTGAAACGGATTATACTGATACGTGATTACCAAATCCTACAGGGTGATCCAGATGAATATACAATGAAATAAAATTCGATACCTATGCATACGAAAAAGATTTTCATATGCGATTTTTTGAAAGTTGCTAATCACGTGATCGACTTTATCTTAAAAATATTTCATGATTTTTGAATAAGTCAGTGTATTGAGCGAAAATCGGAAATTTTTTTCTTAAGGAATTTTTGAAAAATAACAACATCATTTTGTAGAGCGCATGAAAAAACGGTAGTCTCCCCAAAAATCTGAGAATATGTTACACTCTGTATATTCATTTGGATCACCCTGTACTTGTTCTAGTTTCAAAATTTCTTTTTCTTCCAAATCTTTGATTACACTTTCAAGAAGAGAATCTATTTCATTTGATTTTTGTAAACCAAGAAGCGTGATAGATAAAATGGCAATAATATCTTCTTTTGTACAAGCCAACTAAAAATTATCGAGCCTTTATAAATAAACAAAAAATACCTTCAATACAACTAAATCTAGAATAAAACTAGCCAGATCGGTGTCGTTGCACAAGTTGCTTGTACATGGACCTAATGGACTTGATAATATTTGTCGAAACTAAAAAAGAACTATTTGTCGAAACTAAAAAAGAATAAGGACCGTTAAGGATCATAGGAAAACCCGTAGAGCCTATGAAAAAAAATACAGTAAGAAATAACCGACCGCTGCTTCG
>OZJO01000791.1:22051-41887 GCA_900406225.1 Acrobeloides nanus | reverse complement strand
TTTTTTATATCTGTGCTAATATTTTTTATTGAGAAAGTTTATGTC
This sequence comes from Acrobeloides nanus, assembly GCA_900406225.1. Classification (NCBI taxonomy): domain Eukaryota; kingdom Metazoa; phylum Nematoda; class Chromadorea; order Rhabditida; family Cephalobidae; genus Acrobeloides; species Acrobeloides nanus. The sequence goes on along the minus strand of OZJO01000791.1, from coordinate 41,842 downwards.
ACGACGCTAGCCGTCCGGAAACGAGTTGAAAAAAAACCAAATTACAGAAGTTATTGCTGTTTTTAACGTTGTTTTGCGAAAAAAATTCAAATTCAGGGTTTTCGTGTCAATACTCAGAACAATTCAACTCGTTTCCGGACGTCGTCTGGAAATGAGTTCAGATAGTAGCGCAAAGAAGGGGGGAAGCTTCCCCCCAAATCTGAAAAATGACAAATTTTTTCTAATGGTCTCCCCCTTATGTTTTTGTCCAAAAAATTTTTCTATAGGACTTCCCCCCAAACCGAAACCCACTTTGCTCCACTGAATCCGGATTTCTAGACGGTGTCCGGAAACGAGTTGAATTGATCTGAGTATTGACACGAAAACCCTGAATTTGAATTTTTTCGCAAAACAGCAATAACAGCTGTAATTTGATTGTTCTCATCTCGTTTCCGGACGTGACTTATTCCAATTTCACGACGGCTAGCTTCGTGAAATGCGTTTCACGACTAGCGCACACCCTAAACGTCTCGACTTGCGTCTCGAATTCGTGACTCAAGTCGAGACCTCTCCGGTCGCCGAGTCGGGAGCCCAGCATAAAGTTGCATAACCCGTGAGTTCTATTAGAATATCGACCTAAATTTTCGTTCAGCGATGAAAAAATTTTTGTGACATCCGAAGCGCGGCTTTCTAGCGAAACGTGTTTTAAAGGAAACGTTGTTAATTATAAACTGAAAATTTTATGTCTCAACTTTTTTATACATCGTTTTCTTTCATATTCGTGTTTGAATCTTGTATTTTTGCTTACCCACCATTTTAAGCCAATTTTTTAGGGAACATTTTCGGCTAGCGTTCGACGGGTCTTTTACTAAGTACTCACATCTATTTTATGCTTAACATCCGACAAATTATTAACTATTGATGTCTTCTCTAACAACGTTCAATCAAGTAGTGCCAAATGTTGGAGTGATTGGAAGTTCTAGACGTTCTCCCACTCAAAATCCACAGAAGCTTGTATGTATTAATGGAAATGGCAGCTTGGAAAGCAGTAATTCTTCGCGAAGCTCTACCAGCGGCGAAGAAGGTTTTATATCTGGGAGTTCTTCTGCTGAAGAAATCTCACATGTGGATCAGTTGACGTCACACTTCGACATTTTGGGCATTGGAAAATCGACTATGAATCGATTTAATGGAACTAATGGAGGAGGTAGTTATTTTTTACCACAATTGGTTTTTACCAACGATTTTTCACCAAAGTTCCTATTTTTCACCAAAAAAGTCCAACATTTTTCATTTTTTACTACAAAAATTGTAATTTCCTAGCATTTTCAGCTTAAAAACAAGCGTTTATCAAAAAAATTTTGCTTGCGGCGCTGGATTTTGCTTTGACTAAAGTTTTTCACCAAAATTGTCGAAGTTTTTCTATTTTTCAACAAAAAATCCCCATATTTGACATTTTAAACCAAAGTTCTTCATTTTCTGAGCATTTTTCAACAAAAAAATTCGCTTGTGACGCTGGTTTTTGCATTGACTCAAGGATTTCAAAATTTTTGTCGAAAATCGAAAATTTCTTGGCGTTTTCCGCTTAAAAACGAGTGTTTTTCGGCAAAAAAATTTTTGCGCCAACAAGGTAAAAATTTTTTTGAAAAGGTTCCCCCCATTCTTGGAGTATGGCTACGCCACTGATCTAGTACTCGTATATATTATTCCTTTTAGGTTATTCATCTATAATTGACGAACCGGCTCATAAAATATTCTCATCTTTGAACAATAGTGCACTTTTTGAACAATCGAACCTACGAGAATTCAAGTAAGCGTTTCAATTTGTGCAATAAGAAAATTTTGAACTAAAAATCTTTGTTTGCAAAATTTTATTTTTGTTGAACATTTGAAGGTCCATTTACCGCAATTTTATAGTTTTCACTATTTGAGGACGTGTTAACCCTCTCTTCGTCTCTAACCGCGGACAATCTCAAATGTCTGCTGCTTTTATGACTTCTCCAATCTTGCATTTTCCCCATTTCTCTTGAATCTCATTGGAGTGTATGCTTTTTTGCTGTCTTCGTTTAGTTCTATTGTGTGCGCAGCGACTAGTACCTCGTAGTGCCACTCGGCTGATTCGATGAAAGGGAATAGGAGAGGGAATGGATAGCCAACTCAGTTGTCCTCCATAATATTTTTGATGTTTGCTTAGGCGAACTTTTAATTCAATTTGGACACACAGAAAAGATGAGAAATTGTTTTATGATATTTTCGTTTGAATAGTACACAAAAAAGAGTTAGTTTATAAGAGACTCGAACATTTTCAAGCACTTGAAGATTGCAAAACAATTTTGGGAACTAGTATCGAATAAGTGTGGCACTGAACGTCAATTTTTTCCGTGTTGTCTCTGAGAATGACTCCTTTAGGGGTAATGTCAGGGGTGCCAAGTCTACTGATTTTTCAGCAAAGTGCTGATTTTGAGATGTCAAATCTACCAAAATCTGATTTTGAGATGTCAATTTTTTGAAATGTGAAATTTTGTCAAATTTATAAGAAATATAATGGAAAATTAGCATTTTGCTTATTTTTTGTTCTAAAATCTGATTTTTAAAGTCAGATTTGCTGATTTTGAATAAAATGTTCTTGGCATCTTTGGGTAATGTTATGCGAGGAATCCGAATTTTACATTTTCGAAGCATGAAAACGCTTCCATGAATCAGGAAAAAGCTGTGTATCGACACGAAAAATTGCAATAGCACAGGGGGAAGTTTCGCTAGCAAATTTATATCAATAAAAATTTTCCCGCCAAACGACCACGCAGGGATGCCTAATAAAAACTCAAACAACATAAAGGGATCATCAACCAAGACGATTACCTCGAGTAATTGAAACAAAGCAACCATGAATGCAATAGATGAACTTCGTGATATGAATCTTAAAGAGCTCTACGGAAGATTGCAACTTTTCGATGAAGAATACGACTGGTTAGTTTCTATGGGTCTGCTTTACAACGTTCATGTATGCGTTTTTCACAAGAAGAATCCTCTTGTCGTACTTCTGGGCTCAAGACATTAGCTAGCACAATGACAAAAGTTGAGTTCGAAACACGAAGGTTGCCAAAGACGTGCATTGGTACGAAGAGTTCCGAAAGAACTGCGAGTAGTGCAAATAGTCGAATATTTGCAATTTTTAGTGTTGATACACAGCTTTTTCCTGATTCATGGAAGCGTTTTCATGTTTCGGGAATATGAAATTCGTATTCCCCCGCATAAAATTACCCCTAAAGGAGTCATTTTCAGAGAAAAAATGAAAAAAAATTCACGTTTAGTGTGCTGCGCTTAATCGATACTAGTTTCCAATGCGTTTTTTATTGGATGATATTTTTTGCACCTAAAAAAACACTTTTTTGCATCTAAATCTCAATTCTAAAAACGACTCTTTTAGGTGCAAAAAATCATTCTTTTCTATTCTTTATGATATAAATTTACTAGACTTCATACAATTATTCGAAATATTGTGCACGATGTTGTTATTCTATTCTCTTTTGATTCGATACTTTTTTTGTCGCTGTGTTGCGTGACTTTGAATATGTAAAGAAAATTCTCTTTTCCATTAAGTTTCATTCGGAAATATTGCATTCGTGAATATATTTGCAAACTATTCAGATCTCCTCTTTAATCGACAATTTATTTTTGAATCGAAATATAACATTAATAAGCCTGCTTTCTTTTTAAACATATGCTTACCAGATTTTCCATCAAATCCCATGTTCGTCATCTAAATTTACGACTTTGGACCAAGCAATTTTCTTTAATGAGGTTGTTTTATGTGGCAAGGACATTTCTTCAAACTAGCGTGTATTTTTAAACTTCTTATTAGCATTAAATTATTATGCTTTTAATCAACAAATCGTTTACGCATCTTTTTCTTTGCATTGATGTTTAGTTGTTTAACGAAACGAACAAACTAGAGCGTTTTCTACATTTTATTCCTTCCAAATATGAGGCTTAGTTGCTAGCGTTGAGTGTCCGGCCTATGCCGACTTCAAAGCGGACATCACCACAGCGTTCCATTTCTTTCCAGTGCATTGTGCCCCAGGCCTCTGTTCAAATTTCTCACCGCATTAGCTTTTTCTGAAATTGAACGAAATAGCCGAGTGCTTATGCGAAATTCTGTTATGCTAGAAGAGTGCCTTAGTTTTAAGACCCTTTTCTGTTTATCTTAATAATTTATGCAAAATTTTATAAAGCTATTACAATTTGTACAAGTTTTTTTTCAGAGATCGCANAAATTCTGTTATGCTAGAAGAGTGCCTTAGTTTTAAGACCCTTTTCTGTTTATCTTAATAATTTATGCAAAATTTTATAAAGCTATTACAATTTGTACAAGTTTTTTTTCAGAGATCGCATGAAAGACGATTCATCACCATTGTTGGCGGCTTATCAACAACAATTGTCTATTACTAATCAAACCAGTTTCCTGCAACAGCAAAGTGCCAACTTGGGTTTCTCGGGTCTTAATCAAACGCGTCAGTCTCAACTTCCGGGTGCATGGTTCTACGAAAACAGCGTGGATGAAGGATTACCTGGATCAGGCTCGGCGAGTAGTGGATTACCAGGCGAATGTTCACCGATTGCCGAGTTAAACGACGATTATCAGTTTGCCTCATTTCGAGCAGCGTTGAATAATCCATATACAGTGGATGAGCATGTTGAAGTACCAAGTTCTGAACACGTCGCTGAAATCGTTGGCAGACAAGGTAGATAGTTATTTATTTGTAACGCTTTGATGAATTTCTATTTACATCGGACCTCGATTTAGTACTAGGGGTGGCACTAAATCGAAGCTTGTTACTAGTTCGGAACAGAGGACCCACTTTTCGAAAAAAAATTCTCATAAAAAATGACAGATTGTTACAAAACGTATAATCCGGTTTTATGAACCATCCGAAAATTTTGGGTCATTTTAATCCATCTGCTGCTACCTCATAAAACTTTTTACAGGGTATTCCTAAAAACCGCCATTTGTTCATTTTTTGGCGACAAATTTTCAAAATTTTTTCTCCAAAATGACTCATTAGGGATATTTTTATGCGTGAAATCGATTGCGCGCATCGAGAAACCTTGAAAATGTCTTCCAGATCATGAAATTTCAATTTTCAAGTAGGAATTCCTACCGAAAAATACGAAAATCGTATATTTTATGGCCTGGGAGGCATTGTCAAGGGTTTTTGATGCGCGAAATAGATTTCTCACATAAAAATACCCCTAATGAGTAATTTTGGAGAAAAAATTTTTTGGAAAATTTCCGCCAACAAATGACCAAATGGCGGTTTTTTGGAACACCCTGTACTTTGGATTTATAGGTTGACTAGCAATAAATTAAAATCCATCTCCTAACTATTGACTATTTGACCGTTAATCTAGGTTAAATTATCGAGTTTGCATGACTCGATTGAGTGGTACCCTAATAGAGAGAGGCAGAGACATAAGCGGTGCTTGATGACTCTACTCGACACGCAATTGAGATATGTGCGTGTTGTGGCTCAAATTTTCCATTGTATAGAGAATCGGAGAGCACAACCTGAGTTATTATTTCATCATTGTATAGTGAAGCTTTTAGACGAGGGAAGAAAGAAACACCGAAAGTTTTCTATTTGACCTAAATTTAGACAAATGGATATTGTCTTTTTGAGTTTGCACATTAACACCGGTTTTATGTGAAACAAAAAAAAGAAAATACATTTCACATTCATAAATGTCTGATTCATTTTTGGGCAAAATATGAAAAAGTTCATGTGATCTATAAAAATTTTGATAAGAATAATTGAGGATGAGAGAAAAATTTTAGTGTTAGATCCCGATTCTTTTTCGAAAAAATTTATCAAAACCTGATCCCGAACTCTAAATCCTGTCCCGGGATAAATTTATACCCTAAATATATTGCTTTTTGAGCAAAATTTTCTATTTTTTCCAACAAAAAATCACTATTTTCTGAACGATTTTTGGCTTTAAAACAAATATTTTTTTAAAAATTTTGCACCTGCATTGCTGTTGATTTTTGTTGGAATTTTGCTCAAAAAGCAATATTTTAAACAATTTTTAAATGAAGAATTGTTTATTTAATGAGTCTTGAAAAATCCCGTCCCGGCCAAGAGGTCGATCCCGAAAAATATAATATAACGCTAGAAAATATAATAACGGAATAAACCTTATTTTTCGGTATATACTCACTAGTATAGTCCATTTCATCCAACTAAAAAGTTTGATCAAACATTTTGTTTGTTGCAACGTGCTAACCGTCGGATTCGGCAAGTTAAGCAACATTGGGCACGCGCGGATTCGATCCCATTTGGACTATATATTCACGGGTACAAAATTATTAATCATCCTTTTTAGGTTGCAAAATCAAAGCTTTACGTGCCAAAACGAATACCTATATTAAAACGCCAAGTCGAAGTAAGCTTTTTAAAAGTAAAAGAGAAAATTGTTTGATAGAAAAATGTTCAGAAACTGAAAAATTTAGAATCTTTGTAGGCTATTTACAGGGGGTGCAAAAGTCCTTGCGTAAAGGGCGGTATATCCTCGCCTAAGGGGCAAAAGTTCTCGTCAAGAAATATTGATTGCTATAGCGCTTCAATAAGATGTTTCGCGGTAGCCAACAAAAAATTTCGACTATATATTTTTACAAAAATTATATTGCCATTTTAGATGAACCACCAGTTTTTAAAATAACCGGTCGGCCTGAAGATGTGGTCGAAGCCAAACGAGAAATCGAATGTGCAGCCGAACATTTTACTCAAATCCGTGCTTCGCGTCGTCATAGCCAAGGCGGAATTCCAGCACCGGGTCATGTGACTGCTTATGTACGAGTGCCATTGCGTGTTGTTGGTTTGGTGGTTGGACCGAAAGGAGCGACAATCAAGCGAATTCAACAAGATACTCATACCTATATTATCACTCCGAGCCGAGAACGCGAGCCGATCTTTGAAGTGACAGGTAAATTGGCTATTTTTGTGAGGGGGACGAAGATAATGGGGGTTGGGACCTGTCATAAGTTGTTGAAAATGTCTCTAGTGTGGATAATTTTTTAAATTTAAACGAATTTTTTGATTTTTAACGAATTTCATCCGCAATAGTACCGTTTAGAGTATATTATATGTTGTATTTTAGGTTTGCCAGAAAATGTGGCCAGTGCTCGCCGAGAAATTGAACAGCATATTTATCAGCGTACTGGGTAAAGATTTTGGTTAGAGTTTCTTTAACTCAGCTCGTTTAGGAATATGCCGATCACGGATCCAAATACACCGATCAACGATTATGATCTCATTGCAGCAGCGGCTGCACAAGCTGCGGCACAAGCACATTCGAATTTAGCCAACCGTCCAAACTATGGTGCGCTCGCAACGGGTACACATCTCAGACGTGCTTCAGTGGTCTTGGGCGCATCTCTCTTATCAGGCATGCAACGAAATACGGATATGATTAATAATGGCACTTATAATGAAATGGTAGGTTTTTTTAGTACAGGGTGAGCCAAAAAACCGTACTTTCTGGCGGTTTTTGCGGATTTTTGAAAAAAATTTGGGTCAAAAAAACATGAAAAAATTTCCCAAATTCCAGTTTTTTTATAAACCCTATAATTGTTCCTTTTCAGATGCGATCTGGTATGATCTCGAAACCATATTCGGCTAGTGTTAGTCCTCCTCCTCCAGCAACGAACAATAACATGTTCTCAGCAAACTCTTGCAATTCTTTCTATTCTCCACATGATATGGCCTCGATGAGTTCATCTGCAGCTGCCGCCGCGCTTCTCCGCTCGGCATCAAATGATTATCAAACAGGTAATGTTTCGATCACGTTTTTTATATCATAATGGCTTTTTAAAGGTAATTATCAAACATGGACTTCTTCTGGCTATGCCAATAATGGTATGCAAAATGGAAATTCTTCTGCATTTGTTCAAGGTGATTTTTTTCCACATATTTCTTCGATTAATTGTTGCTTTTTTAAGATCTTTTCTCAAGTGCGAACACTAATGCAGGATTGAATATGCTTTCGAATGGTTTTGATTCACTTGGTGGAAATAATTTGTGCAATTTGAACTCGAACAAATCGGCATCACGCGATGAAGGCTTGGGTGAATCTCCAACAGTTTCGTAAGTCTTTCTTGTTGTTCGTAGTTTCTTCGAAATGTTTTGTATCTAAAGACTGTTTTACGAAGAGGTTCCAAAAAGCGCCGGAAACATGCTCTAGTAGATATCATCACAGATCTTGAGTTTGAAGGTCCGGGTTCGATCCCGCTCATAGCCTAATATTTTTGCCTTCAAACTCAAAGTCTGTGATGTTATCCACTAGACCATGCTTTGGAACCTCTCCGTGAAACAGACTTTAGGTGTAGGAATAGACAAATTTGCATATAAGCTTCCATATTCATGTACGCCGTTTTTAGATGCGGAAAGTTGAACGCCGAGCCATATCATTTGATGTCATCGATTTGGTCGGATCTTGAAGCGAATAATATTTTTGAGAAACCATTGGATTCTTCTTCTGCAATTCAACTTGCAACTTCATAACTCAAATAACTTCTAATTCTCTATTATGGTTCGAAAAACTTCTCTATTTATAATCCTTTCAAAAAATCTATATTATTTATTACTACTGTTGTTGTAAAAATAAGTCCTCCACATAGTTTTATTTACTCAAAATTCTCAAAATAATGGAAGAAATTTTCAAAATCATGGTTTAAAATTTTTATTTGCGAACAATGACGTAGCCAGAAATTTTTTATGAGGGTCCTACTACTTCGAGACCATTAGAATTTTTGGAAAAAACATAAGGGGGTGATCATTAGAAAAATTTGTTCTGTTGTGGGGGTCCGCACCCCCTGGCCCTCCCTCTCTGCCTACGTCGCTGTCTGCGGGATATATCTAAAGAGAATGAAAAACATAAAAAACGTGATTTTGAAAGAAAACCATTCTTACGTTTTTTGGTATCGCCCCCAAATGTTGTGAATCTTGATGGTTCGTTGATGTTCTTTTTTAATTTATATATCCTTAATTTAAACGTGTAATTTTATGAGGCTTTATTATCTTCAAAAAATTTGTTATATTATTATTGAAAAATTCTCTCAATAATTGTATTATCTGTTTGCCAACACAAAACTTATAAAGATTGCAATGTTTCTATAGAGTTATTTATATTTGCCAATTTTTGTTTGCCGGTTCACCAAATTAGGCCTAATTTACATATTTTTTAGCAAAGAATTATTTTTTGAAACCGTGACTTGTTAATTTTGTGGCTAAGGCTGTGTTCAAGCATGTCAAAAATGTCTAACTTTGCCTGATTTTCAATAAAATCGTGTTTATTGAAACGATTGATCATGAAGCATAAAATCAGACAACAAATTTTATGCTTCTCGACCAATAAAATTTTATGCTTCATGACCAATCGTTTCAATACACATGATTTTATTGAAAATCAGGCAAAGTGAGACTTTTTTGACATGCTTGAATGCAGCCTAATCACCCCATCACTATATAACCGTTTGACAAACGCATTGTATAAGAGTAGTCTATAAATTTCTATTCTTCTTCCCACTTCTCTACAATCTTTTGGAGTGGTACAAAAAATGTTTGAAACTAGTACATGGTGTTCCAAAAACTGCCATCTGAGCATTTTTGGAAAAAATTTTTTCTCTAAAAAATGCTCAAATGGCAGTTTTTTGGAACAATCTGTAATAAATTATATTAAAAATTTCGAAACTTTGTACCATTTTTGAATGCCAGGAGAAACTATTTTTTCTATAAAAAATATATTGGCGATAAGTGAGAATCGATGCCCTAACAAATTCTATTAGATAATTATCAATTCGAATCTCGCCTTTTGCTTTATTGAAATTCTATATGTCTATTTTGAAATTCTATACAAGTAATATTAGTGTATCTTCACTTACACAATCTTAGCTCACGTCTCCCACTACTCCCATTCCCTTTGCTCTCACATTAAGTGACATAACGAGGTGTTTATTTGTAAAGTTTATTATATTATCATATTGGAGAGTTTATGCTCATAAATTGTATAAGACATTAATAAATAAAGTTTTCTATATTTTATTTTCACACATATATATATAGGGTTTACAAAATATAAATTACATAAATTCTGAAAATAATAATTGAAAGGTCGATTCACATTTAGGAAGTCAACATTTACAGGGTGTTTCAAAAAACCGCCATCTGGTAATTTTTTGGCGAAAATTTTTCTCCAAAATGACTCAGGGGTATTTTTTATGCGAAAAATCGACTGCGCGCATCGCCAAAAACGCAAAAGTACGATTTTTTTGCTCATCCTGTATAAAAAATACTAATCATACTCTTCCATAGATGCTTTTCGTTTACCCAGTATACTGCCAACAACTTGGTCTGGTCGAATTTCATAACTTGTATCCATGGATGATTCAGCCATAGAGTAATTGTCCACTCTTTCTCTTTGAGATAGTAATTGAACTGAGCGTGAAGAGACTTGGTAGTTCGGCTGAACCAAACAGAATCGATCATTCGGCAACCGCATCCCGAAGTTTTGGCGAATTGTTGGCAAAGGCTTGTTGTTTTTCTCCACTGCCGTTTCGATTAAACGCTGACGGTCAACTATTGGGTGAAATTTTTCATCTATAAATCGATTTACTTGTATAAAAAATTGGAATTTGGGCGATTTTTTCATGTTTTTTCGACTCGAAAATTTTTTTCAAAAATGACCCTATTAGGGCTAATTTTGCGTATTTTCAACGCAAAATGCTTACTTGACCTTGAATCAGGAAATCAGAGTGTGTGTATTGAAGCGAAAATCGAAAAGTTTTAGATTTTCTGCCTGCATTATAAAAAAAGTCATTCTAAGTATTTTGTTCCAATTGCCAAGATTTTGATTTTTATGATTTATTAAAAAATTTCAAATTCAGGGTTTTCGTGTCAATGTTCAATTCAATTTAACCGGCGGCACAACTCCACAACTGCTAACGTTGTGCCGTAATGCAACGGCACAACTGTTAACGCCGCTGCTAACGTCGTGCCGAGCGCGGCACGAATGATAGCAGCCTTACATACCAAAGGTTTTCGCTGCGAATTCAGCATCATCAGTTTCGATTTGTTTCTTGCCGGCAATGTGAGAAACATCTTTAGCTTCGTCTAGAATCTTTCTCGTTATAATATGAGACAACTGTAGTACAGTCGGTACCAATTGTGGCTAAAATATTCTTTTGTTAATAATTGCTATTATTTTAGTTTAACACAACCTCATATTCGGCTATATCACAATCTTCTAAAATTTGCTCAATAACTTTCGTCTCTTGTGACTTCTTATTCAAAGGGTCTCCAACATTTGCCGAGGTTGAGGCCGATGAAAAATGAGATGCAGCTGAAGGTCTGGTTGTTACGGGTACTTTTGTAGAAGTAGACATATCTATTACTCTAAAAATTCATTTAATGTTATTCAAAAATCTAAAACTTTAAATAAGCGCGGAATTTTTATTGATATAATAAAAAAGAGTAAGGCTGAGCGCTAACCGTTTCGACTATCTGTTCGAGACGCTTAGGGTAAACGTCTCGATATCGTTTGAATTAGTCGGAGTATTGACACGAAAACCCCTGAATTTAAAATTTTTAAAAATACTCTTAATTATTGGGTGTATTTAAAAAACAAAGATGGCATTCGTTTATACCTCGACGAGACGAGCAAAACGATACCAAATTTATACAATTTGATAATTGTTTTGGGTATTAAAACGAAAACCCTAAATCAGAATTTTCGTTTCAATAACCCAAAACAATTATCAAATTGGATAAATTTGGTGTCGTTTTGCTCGTCTCATCGAGCTATAAACGAATGCCGTCTTTGTTTTTTTAAATACAACCAATAATAAAGCATATTTAAAAAAATGAAAAATTCAGGGTTTTCATTCAATACTCCAACTAATTCAAACGAGGTCGAGACGAGATGCCGTCTCGACTTGAGGGTGCGTTCAAGCATGTTGCCGAAAAATGCAACTTTGCTTGATTTTCAATAAAATCGATACTTTTTTTGACAACTTTTTTGTCATGCTTGAACGCGCCCTGAGGGCTTCCAATAATTCGTCTCGAAGGCGTCGAGACTGCACTAATTGCAAGTTGGGGGAGCACTAATTGCAATTAGTGCTCATCTCGATGTTGAGACACAAAATTGAAATCGAGAATAACTTTTCAGGGTCAACGAGTTTTCGAATGTGGTCTTTTGCAATTTTATTCATCTTTTGTTGGGCTATAAATTTGCTGAAGACCACAATCGAAAATTCGTTGACCCTGAAAAATAAAACCATCTCGATCCAAGAGTGCAATTAGTGCTTCCATTTGAATTAATGGAGGCCCTGAGTCACGAATTCGAGAAGCAAGATTTAGTTGTAAGTCGAGACGTTTAGCGTTTCGGTAGTATTTCCGGACGCTAACAGTCAGGACATCGTCCGGAAATCGTGTCCGGACGCTAGCCGTTTGGAAATGCGAATTTCCGGATGCTAGCTGTCCGGAAATTGTGAAAATGCACTATTTACGGACGCTAGCGCATTTCCGAACGGCTAACGTCCGGAAATGCGATTTCCTAGATGCTAGTAATGACTTGGTAAAAAGTTATGACACTTTTCCCGAAATCGGGAAAATTTGTCATAACTTTTTACCAAGTCATTATTTTTCGATGCGGTCTTTTGCAAAAATATGCAGAAAAATCTGAAGAATATTTTTTCCAAAAACACTAAACCACGCAGAGTTCACCATAAAAAGTTATAAACCCTTTCCCGATTTCGGGAAATCGGGAAAATTTTTCCCTCCAACCCTATTGAGGTTGTTATATATTTTGTGTTTTGAATAAAAGATTGTTTACGACTTTATTTTTTTATAATATAACTTGTGTGTTTGCTGTTATATTTTGAATAGGGCTGCTCGTTGGCCTGCGGGCGGGGTTTTTTCATGCGAGAAACACGATTTTTATGTCATTTTCGCATTTTAACGGCTCCTTTATGCTGAAATTGCCACTTACAGGATGAGTCAAAATAGATGTCGTTGATTTTGACTCACCCTGTAAGTGACAATTTCAGCATAAAGGAACCGTTAAAATGCGAAAATAACGTAAAAATCGTGTTTCTCGCATGAAAAAACCCCTAAAGAGTGAGTTTCGTTTGAAAAAGTAAAGAAAATTTTTTATCCGATACACACAGAATTCACACGCCCCCTTTAACGTAATTTGAAACCTTTTCTTTACTATTTTAAGAATGTCTACGACTTCAGAAATTTTACAAGAAGCACAAATCATTAAGAAACTGTTAGAGGACTGTGGAATAACCGAATATGAGCCTCAATTGATTCCTATTATACTTCAGATGTCTTGCCGTATAACTCGAAAGATTTTGAAAGATGCCCAAGATGTTGCACAATATACTGGCAAGAAAGAAATTGAGACAGAGCATGCTATTTTTGCCATAAATGTTTTTGGTATGTTTGTGGGCACATACACACTTGGACAGGGGGTGGGTTGACCAATATTTTTGGGACTAGGACAGTTGCCAACGGAAATTTGCCGTTGGCAAATGTCCATTGGATAATATCTAACGTTTGAAATAAAAATTGTCTATTTTCCAATAACAATGTTATTTTTCATTAAAGAATCATAAAAATTTGATTATTTTTTGTCAAAAAAAAATGCGATTTTTTACAAAAAGGCCATTTAATAAAGTTGTTGGCAACCCATTGATTTCGATTTCGTGGGGAGGGGCTAAACTCCAAAAACCTCATTTTTTCAATGAAATTTTCATATTTCCATTTTCATAAAATTTTCGATGTGGCACCCTCCCCCTAGAATACGCTACTGTCTGGGGAGAGGATTAGTGCTGGGTAATATTGGAAAAGGCCGGACATCAGAGCATAAGACACATCAAAAGGAAACTAGCTCCAAGAATTTAATGTAAAACAAAAATGCTCAATTTTAAGAATATCAAAAATGTTCTGATGTCTGACCTTTTCCGACAAAGTCGGGCTTTCAGTTTGTCTCTCAACGATACCTTTTTTATTTTTGAATTTTCTTTCACTTTTTTCCTCGAGTATACTATTTTATTTTTTGTCCAAAATTGGTTTTGGGTAAAAAATCCTTTTTAAGAAACAAATTTTTGTCATTAAAATGCACAAAATCGATTTTTTAAAAGGTTAAGTGTAAATCGATTTATAGATGAAAAATTTCACCCAATAGTGGACCGTCAGCGTTTAATCGAAATGGCAATGGAGACAAACAACCAGCCTTTACCAACAAGTCAAAACTTTGGAATGCGGTTACCGAATGCTCGATTCAGTTTGACTCAGCCGAACTACCAGGTCCCTTCACGTCCAATTCAAAAGTTTTCTCCAAAAAGAGTGGACAATTACTCTATGGCTGAATCATCCATGGATACAAGTTATGAAATTCGACCAGTTCAAATAATTGAAGAGTATGATTAGTATTTTTATAGCACTCTAATTCACTTGTCTTCAAACATTATTTGTGTAATTGTCAGCATCGTAATTTTGGTCCAATGTGGGGGGGGGGGGATTTTCATGTTTGAGGTGGGAGAGGAGTTTGATAACTTTTTTGGTAAATTTAATTTTTCTTTCCCGAAAAATAAAAAAATTTTAGGTTTGGGAGAAGTTTCACCCCTATTCCCACAGGTGGACAAAGGGGAGGAGTTTACCCCAGGGGTGCCAAGTCTGCTGTTTTTTCAGAAAAGTGCTGATTTTGAGATGTTAAATCTGATTTTTAAATGCCAAATCTGATTTTTGAGATACGCAATTTGTCAAATTTATAAGAAATATAATGGAAAATTAGTAGTATTTTGCTTATTTTTGCTACTAAAATCTGATTTTGGAAGTCAGATTTGCTGATTTTGGACAAATGTTCGGCTATGGCCTAGCTCGTTACACCAATAGCAGACTCGAAATTCGCATAATTGTTTTAATCAATTTTAAACCCCTCTGGGGGTAATTTTAGGCGTAGAATCCGAAAAAACTATTAATTTTTTATGAAGAAATTTTTTAAGGGGTCAAAACAGGGGGTACCCCCTATTTTTAAAAAATTTTTAAAAAATCGATATGGGTATCATTTAGGGGTAATTTGTTGTATAGAATTCAGTAAAACTGTTTATCTTACAATAAAAAATATACAAATTTAAACAAATGCAATCAAATTACCCCTAAATGATACCCATATCGATTTTTTAAAATTTTTTCAAAAATAGGGGGTACCCCCTGTTTTTACCCCTTAAAAATTTTTCATAACAAATTAATAGTTGTTTCGGATTCTATGCCTAAAATTACCCCTAAATGATACCCATATCGATTTTTTAAAAATTTTTCAAAAATAGGGGGTACCCCCTGTTTTGACCCCTTAACAAATTTTTTCATAAAAAATTAATAGTTTTTTCGGATTCTACGCCTAAAATTACCCCCAGAGGGGCCCAAAATTGATTAAAACAATTATGCGAATTTCGAGTCTGCTATTGGTGTAACGAGCTAGGCCATAGCCCAAATGTTCTTGGCATCCCTGGTCTACCCCCTAATCAATCCGGCAAAAAGGACAAAAATAGAGACTAACTCGGCATTGGAGCGGCCGGATTGGTTCCATTAAAAATACAAATGGTCCCCCATTATGGTTTTTCATAAAAATTTTACGTTTTTTACAGTGGCGTAGCCAGACTCCATGAATTGGGGGGGGGGGAATCTTTTAAAAAATTTTCACCTTGAAATGTTTTCAAAAAGTTTGGGGAAAAACATACAAGGGGAGACCATTAGGAAACAATTTTAATTTTTCTATGAATGGGAAGAACTACCTCGGATTCTCTCCCCCAGCTACGCCACTGGTTTTTTTATCGAAAAGGTAATTTTTTACATAAAAATCGACCAAATTTTTGCAATTTTTTGTTGAAAATTTCGAAAAAATCATCTTGCTCTCCCTTAATTTTTGACAAATTTTCGAAAACGTAAAGGGAGACAAAGGTAAATTTTGGGGACCCAACCCAGCACCAGAGTTCCCTCTCCTTCCCTGTTTGTCCCACTATGCTCCCCCCTCCATAATTATGACGCTAATACAGTAAAGTAACCAAGAAGGTGACCACCATCTCTCGTTCCTGGAAAAAATGAAAAATTTTCTCTCATGGCTTTTCCTCCTGTAATATACTATATTAGCGTCTCGAAAAGTTCATGCACTTTTCTTTTAGCTTTACCTTATTTCAAGAAAATATGAAAAGTGAAGTTCATGAACTTTTAGAACAACCTTTATTTGTTTAATTTTTTTACATAAATAAATTAAATTTACTTCATGTTAATTTTATCTGGTTTAAAACCAGTTTCTTATTTTGTTATTATTTTTGACATGAAAAATTTATATAAGGGAAAGAAGGTTATGGGACTTTTGACTAGGGATGCCAAGAACATTTGTCCAAAATCAGCAAATCTGACTTCCAAAATCAGATTTTAGTAGCAAAAATAAGCAAAATACTACTAATTTTCCATTATATTTCTTATAAATTTGACCAAATTTCGCATCTCAAAAATCAGATTTGACACTTACAGGGGGAGGCAAAAGTCCTGGCCTAGGCGGACAAAAGTCCTGACATTGTCAACAATACTGAAAAGGTGTTTTCTCGTCCAGAATTGTCGAGAAAACACGTTTTTGAAATGTCAAGACTTTTGCCCCTTGGGTCAGGACTTTTGCTGCATAGGTCAGGACTTTTGTCCGCCTAGGACTTTTGCCTCCTCTGTAGATTTGAACAATCAGCATTTTGCCAGATTTGACATCTTAAAATCAACACTTTTCTGAAAGAAACAGCAGACTTGGCATCCCTGTTTTTGACAAAAGTTGGAATAGGAATTGTTGATCGGCAAAAGTTAGGGAGAATTTCAAAAATTTTATTTATATGTAAGCACCCTCCAAATCCCTCAATAGCATGTGCTTAACCATAAACAAAATTTTTGAAATTCCCATAACTTTTGCCAATTTCCCCTAACCATGGGCGTGTAGCTGACCAAAGATAAGAAGTGGTTAAAATAAAAATTTTGATTTTGGTTGAAATTTAGATACATTTGATAATAAAAATTATGTTAAAAATCTAACTGAAGTCTAAAATACACGTTTTTAAGAAGTATCCTATGGACTCGTATTTTTGAACTAAAAAATCGAAGTTTTTTTCTATAAAATTGTCTAAAAAACCATCTGGGTGGGGGCAATTGAATGAGACCTCGAAATGGAATTAAACTCGATTTTTGGCGAATTTTCGAAAAGTCCGTAGTAAATTATTAAACACCCCGTATACAAAAAATAAATCGATTTAAAAAAAAGTAAAAAAGAAATTTATAAATTCGAATTAATTGTTTTTGCATCAAACTATTTTGAACGTAAACTGGCAACTAAAACGAAATTTCTGTATAATAACGTAATTTTTGAATGTGCAGTAGTAATCCACATGAAAAAATGCACTTATTATTTGATTCTTCAAATTCCCCATATAATTAATCGATTGATTTATTTGAATAATTAACTTTTTTGTATGTTTGAAATTATATGTTTGACTTAAAATGGATCCAAACTATTTCAACCCGTCAATGTATCAGAATGTTCCAGCATCGGAAGGTAGGAAATTTGTGTTTTTTCACCATCAAATTTTAGTTAATTGGGCTCAACTTGCACAACGTTGGATAGTTGCGAGAAACTTGGCTCCGTCTAATGTACCAACGCCACGACCATTAATGGGTGGTCCAGTTCAACCGCCAGCTTTTCCATCTCCTTATATGGATCCCAAAAGTATGCATATGCCAAATGTATACCCACCAATGCCTATAAAACCACCGCCTGTGAATATTATATATCCTCCAGCACACAGTGGATTCTTTTCTCGTCCAGCTTCGAATGTTATGCCACCTAACATGCCGTACGGAGGACTTCCTCCGCCAATTCGAAGTGTATTAAGCGCTGGCCCGTCGACTTCATATGTTGAACCGAATTTTATTTGCGAAGATGAAGAAGAGCAGGTATAGCGTGATCCAGATGAATATACAATGTTATAAAATTCGATATCTCGGCATACGAAAAAAAAAGACCCGCGAACTTTGTGCCAATAAGTCATTGCACCACCAAGGCTTGTTGGAGAAACGTCTTTTTAAACCAAGTACTAGTATAAAAAAAGGTCGAAAAAATTTATATTTTCCCTGAATCAGGGTCAAGGAAGCATTTTCACGATTCGGGAATGCGCGCAATCGATTTTTTGCATGATTTTATCCCTATATAGGCTGTTTTGACAAAAAAATTTATATTCATCTGGATCATCCTGTATTTAGAGTAGAACATTTTATCTCGAATAATATTCTCAAATTTTAGTATGGTGCTCATTTTGATCCCTCTTTAACAAGCGACGACGCTGAAACTGAACAAAATGAAACAGGAGCCATGAGCCATTGGATAAGTGGAATGACCGAAACTAGTGATCAATCTGGAGATCTTCCACACGATTGGATGGACCCTTCATGGATGCCGAATGCTGTAGATACTTCTAAATTTCATAGTACCAGTGGGATACCATCATTAATGTCACTTTCTTTTTTGAGTAAGTTGAAGGGAGGGGGTAATATTTCGGAATTCGATGACACTTTTTATTTTGTCCATGAAAGAGACTTTATGTGATATATAAAAAAGTGTCATTTATCTCGAAATACTACCAGTTGCAATTTTTGAATTCGTATAATTTGTGAGTTTTTAGATCAACAAGATAGAAAGAAACTACCTGCATGGATTTTAGAAGGTCTAGAAAAAGCTGAAAAAGAGAAGCAGAAAAAGTTAGAAAAGGAAGAAAGACTTAAAGAAGCTGAGAAAAACGCTAAATTACGACAGGAACAACGTGCTGCTATGGGATTATCGAAATTTGTAAATAGAATTGTATTTAAATAATTTTAAAAATGGCATCATTTTAGGATTCGGATAGTGATGCAGAATCTGATAAAGAACTAGGAGAAGAGACTACCAATTATGAGACGAAAAATTTACCTCTTCTAGAAGAAGGAGACCCAGTTTTTCTGGCTAAACGAGGCTTTAAAGAGGAATTAGATAAAGATGAAGAACAATCATCTGAGGATGAAGAAAAACGAGAAGAGTTGAAACAATTAGGAGTAAGTTTTATACTATTGGGTTGTTCAGAAAGTTGCCGGATTTTTTACATGTTTTTGGACATGAGGAACTCAAATCTGAAGGAATTTTTTGATTTTGACCACTTGAAATCGAATTTTTGCCCAAAAATTGGATTTTTTCAAGAATCGAAATTTTTGCTCAGGGTGCCAAAAAAAAAACCGTACTTGCTTTTTTTGGTGAAAATTTTTAAAAAATAAAAAAATCATCTATAAGGGATATTTTCATGCGATTTTTGAAAAATTTTCGCCAAAAAACGCAAAAGTACGTTTTTTTTGGCTCGATTTATTAAGGGGTCAGATATTTGTATCACTCATTGTTCATGATCTTTATGACTAAATTTATGACATATTTTTAGCTCTTGACAATTCGTCGTTTAATGACCGCTGTCTTATTGGAGAGCACTGACGAAGAGCTCAATCGAATAGCAAGTCAAATCTACTCGGAGTCAAAGAGTCGAGGTAGTTGGTTAGTTCGGCCCTTTCAATTGATATATTGTTTTTAATGAGCTAGACTCTTTATATTTTCCAAATCTCCTTTTTTTTAATAATGTAATTTGAGTCTTTCTTATTGTTAATTCAGCTCAACCAAAGATTCTTGTTCAAAGTTCGGCTC
>OZJO01000791.1:0-14571 GCA_900406225.1 Acrobeloides nanus | reverse complement strand
GGCTATTAAAGGGGGGGGGGGGTCCAACTTACGGCCGGGTAGAACATTTTTTTAACAAGTGACCCTTTAGGGGTAATTTTATGCGAGGAATCGATTGCGCACATCGAAAAATTTTGAAATTTTTCCGGGGGTCAAAAAATGAAAAAATTGCGTCAAAATTAGGGGTTATAAGTTTTAACCTCAACACCCCGGAAAATTTTTAAAGAATTTTTCGATACGCTTTTAGGCGAGTTCAAAGACTCCGAAATCGTTTGGAGGTGGCTACGTGCTCACGATGAAGTTGCTACTTGGGATCTTACTGATTATAATTTCGAAGATAGGACAGATAGTTTTTCACCAGATGAAAGCACATTAGATTGGTTTGTCATGTTGTAAGTACAGGGTGGGCCAAAAAATGGCTTTTTTAAAAAATTTTTGGGACCCGGAAATCTATTTTTCTAAAAATGAGCCCCCTAGAGGTAGTTTTATGCGGGGAATCGATTGCGCACATTCCCGGAGCGTGAAAACGCTTCCCTGATCTTGATTCAGGGAACAATTGGTTTTGAAGTGAAACTGGTTATTGTCATTTTCTGTATTAGGGAATCGTTTTCATTCTTCGAAAACGTGTGCAATCGATTTCTCGCATAAAATTACCTATGGAAGAGTGATTTATAGATAAAAATGCGAAAAACAAAAATAACCATTTTCCCCTGAATAAGGGAAGCGTGTTCACTCTCCGGGAATGCGCGCCATCGATTTCCCACATAAAATTACCCCTAGAGGCTCATTTTTAGAAAAATAAATTTTCGGGTCCTAAAAAATAAAAAAAGCCGCTTTTTGGCCCACATAAAATTGCGAATACATTTCCCATTTTTCAATTTTAGCTATGATTCTGAAGAGGCTGATTGTAACGCCTTTGTTGCTCTATGGGAAACTGTTGCTCATAAATTACGAGGTTTAGTCAATGTTGGAAAAGTGGATACATCTGTGAGTGATGATGTTACAGAAAGATTTCGAATCGACGATAATCAATGTCCCACATTTTTATTGTAATTTTTATATAAGTTCAACTTTTATATGTGTGAACATATTAGGTTCCATCGCGGCAAAATGTATCGCTATAATGACCCAGCCAAGGATGTCCGTGGACTGACTCAATTTGCATTGACAAAATTCAAGGATCAACGTGGCCATCGGGTGCCAGAGCCACCGACTGTCATAGAACATTTTTATGAACATGTTAAAGAGAGAGTAATCGATGCTTTGGTAAGACTTGCACTCCAATCAACTTTAAACTCCATCGACTAGGTCGAGAATATCTATCTTTAAACACTTTTTGCTGAAATTTGATCCAACATTTCAACAAAAAAATCAGGAAATTATAATAGACTGGATTTATAAAATGATAATAATAAAATTTTGGAGCTACTTCGGCTCTTATACCCACAAAAAATGAATCAGGGTTTTCTTTTCAATGGCCCAAAACAATGTTCAAATTGAATAATTTTGGTGTCATTTTATTCGTCTCATAGGGTTAATTTTCGTTTCAATACACAGACCAAATTCAAATGGTGTCAATCCATTGGCTTTAATACACAAACACGATTTTTTGGAACCAAAATTCGATTTTTGGACAAATCTCGAATAAAATTTTTCGATTTTAGACCTGTGGGGTACAAGAGCCGAAGTAGCTCCAAAAATTTTTCTGCGCTTAATATTTTTTGTTTAGGACGATAATCAAACTCTGACAGCTATTGGCGTTGGCGGTTTGATAGTGATCATTTCTATAACGCTTTTCGTCAAAGCATATAGAATCAACAAACAAAAAGCCAGCTAACAATCGACTTTCACAGAAAAGAAGTCAACATGATATAATTTTTAGTTGATTTTTTATGTTTAAATGTACTTGCTTGCCGCTAGTTTAGAGTAAAAAATAATATATAAATATAAATTCTATAAAAACTATATAACATCAAATTTTTAATGCTAAGAGTACATGGTGAGCCAAAAAAAAACCCGTACTTTTGCGTTTTTGGTGAAAATTTTTTTTCAAAAATCATCTATAAGGGATATTTTCACGCGAGAAATCGATTGCACGCATCGAAAACTCTTGAAAACGCCACATATACCGTGAAATATGAAATTGTCGTATTTTCAAGTATTACAGATTATTGAAATTATTTTTTTTTGCAAAGCAAGTCTGAGATGCGTTTTCAAGGGTTTTCGATGCGCGCAATCGATTTTTCGCATGAAAATACCCCTTATAGGTGATTTTTGAAAAAAATTTTTGCAAAAAACGCAAAAGTACTATTTTTTGGCTCTCCCTTTAGGGTTGGGGGGGGGAACGGGAAATTCTCATCGGGAATGGAAAAGGAAGCAATCGAGAAATAGAATCATAATCGAGAGGGAAATTCCCGAAATCGGGAAATTTTTTTCTTCGGGAAACGGGAAAAATGTTTAAAAATCACCTTCGTATCCCTTACGTATTTTTTTCGGCAAAAACGAAAAAAAAGTGAAAAAAAAAATGAAAATTTTGGGATGTTTTTTTGGGAAAATTTTGGGATGTGAAAATTTGGTCATTTTTTGTGAAAAAATGTCAAAATTGGGACTTTTTTTTGTTGAAAATTGGGAAATTTAGGGCAATTTTGGTGAAATACTTGAGCTAACGCATAAAAATAGCGCATAAGGCGAAATTTTTTTGTTGAGAAATGCTTGTTTTTAAGCTGAAAATGCTCATAAAATTACAATGTTTTAATGAAAAATTGGCAAATTTTGGCGAAAAATTCCCGAATAAATCGGGCGGGGAATTGCTTCGGGAAAAGGAGGGAAATTTCCCGAAATCGGAAATGATCTTCGGGATTCCCGAAATAGCAAAAATGACCATTTTCGGAAAAAAATCGTCGAGAGTTCCCGATTCGGGAAACAAGAAAAAATTTTCTCTCCAACCCTAGTTAAGAGTTTTCTTCACTTTGCCAAATATCTGTACGTGTCGGTTCACCTGTTGGCTGGGATTCTTGTTGGGCTTCCTAAAAAAGAAAATTTATCAATCAAAAAAGTTCGTCTAAAAATTGTTTGTTTAAAAAATTTGATCGTTTTCTCAACAAAAAAGATTTTGCAACAATAATAGAGGCATTTTATGAGTAATAATTATCCAATCTGAGCCATAAATTTTATGACAACCAATTAAATCTTACTTCTGCGGCAGCTTTTTCTAGTTCCTTCAGTTTCTCTAGTGCTTCGGCCTGCATTTTTTCTAATTTCTCCAAAGTCACCGACTTTAATGGGATTAATTTTGGCTTACAAAACACCGGGCTTAGTGATTCTTCTTTGAATAGAAATCCATTCGGTGGCCATACGATTTCTTTGATTCCGGCATCCACGAGCTGTTTTTGATTCATCTGGCTGAAAAATGTATACGATTATTGATCCTACTACATTAAATGTATGAATGGGAGGGGACTTTTGCGCCCTCACATATGAGCACCGGACATTTGCGCGCCGACATATGCACAACGACATTTACGCCTCAATATTTGAGCCTCGACATTTGCACCCCGATATTTGTGCAACGACATTTACGCCCCGACATTTGCGCGTGGAGCGCGAGTGAAAGTTTTAAAGGGGAGCAAACTTTAGGGCCATGTAGAAAATTTTTTAAATTTTTTCAAAAATGACCCTATGGGGTTTTTATATGCGAGGAATCGATTGCGCTCATTGAGAAATCGCGAAAACGCTTCCTGAAAAATCGATTTTTTGCTAATTTTGGAATCGAAAAAGTCTCAAAAATGAGCAAAAAATCCAAATTTCGAAATTTGGTGTCGAAATTCGAAATTTTGAAATCGTGATTTCGTGGCATCACTATTGATCCGCCATCTTCTTGCCCTTTCTTACATGAATTATTACTAATTAAAAATTTTTTAAATTTTCACAACAATAAAAATGATTCGAGAATGAGTTACGCAAGAATAACACGCGCCTTTCCTTTCAAAACATTTGTTTTTAGCAGAGCATAGCAACAATGTTACTACTCAATTCTTTTTCTTCTTCATATGTGTTACCGTGACAACGACGACAACCGAAGAAAAGTTCTGATAGTTATTTAGGCTTTATATATATCTTTATAGGGTACACTTAATCAAAAGAAACGAAACTCGATATTTTCGACACTAATCAATAGCATTAGGAAACCGATAGAAAATGGATCGGTTTCGGTTTTTCTCGAACGGTTTTGGTTTCGACTTTTTTCGGTTTTCTAAGGGCCTCCACTAATTCGTCTCGACGTCGAGATGCGGCGAGACGGAATATCTTTTTATCGTTGAGGAATTTTGACATGGTGTCGTTTGCAAAAATGTCGAGCTAGATGAGAGCTACATTTTATGAAGTGACACCATGCCAAAATTCCTCAACGATAAAAAGATATTCCGTCTCGCCGCATCTCGACGTCGAGACGAATTAGTGGAGGCCCTAACTCTACTAATCAATTCGAGAACTGTTATATGTAGTTCGGTAATTATTATAAGTATATAGGTTGTTCGGGAAATCACGAGCTCAGGATTTTGAAGAATTTTTTTTGAATTTTCGTTTCAATAATAAATTCATATTGAAAATCAGGCAACAAAAGTAAAGAAAATTTTTCTGAAAAATACGTAATGTTTCAAAATGCTACTCCTCCGCCTAGTTAACAGATTTTTGAGAAATTTTTTCACAAAAATGAAGAGGAAATCTAGCTCTACAACACCAACATTTTATTCACGAAAAAAGCAAAATTTGCAAAATTGGAGACCTCTTTGTGTTGTAGAGCTAGATTTCCTCTTCATTTTTGCGAAAAATTTGTTAAATTGGTGGAAGAGTAGCATTTTGAAAATTATTCACAAAATTTTTTCTTCAAAATCCTGAGCTCGTGATTTCCCGAAAAACAACCTATAGTTGTTTTCAGGGTTGCACAATGGAAACGTTTCCAATTTCCGTTTCCCGAAAATTTGAAAATATTGGGTCGTACCATAATTTTCGGGCTTTTGAAAAAATCGAAAATTCAAAAAAGTTCGCCTCCAAATCGGCTGATTTTTTCTACTCGGGCGTTTTTCGACATGCGGAACTCGAATCTGAAGGAATTTTTTGGTTTTAACCACAGGAAGGTACCCATTAAACATTCCGAAAAGGTGGAGGTAAGCGTCAAAATTCAAAATAAATGTTCCCATTCGAGCGAGCGCTTCAAAACGAGTATCATAGGGTTTCGTAGGTTTTACCCATTGCCGAGTGATAAGTAGCCAGGATTGTACTACATAAGATCGAGAGTTCGAACCCCATACGGTGGATATACTCTCTAAAAAGGTTTCATAATAAAAATGTTTAAAAGACCAGTAAACTTTTGTACCGAATTTTTGGCACTATAACTTTTGTCACGAATTGAGTTTGTCACGCTAACTTTTGTCACGCATACAAACTACAAATCGACAAACTGTCTAAATAAGTTGATTTTCGCACGAAATTATTTCGACAATCTGTCGGTTTGTATGCGTGACAAAACTCGTGAAAAAAAAATTTTTTTATAACTCTATGAGACGAATCATCGAATGTTTGTTCAAAAATGGAAAAGAAAGTTCACGTTGGGGCAACCACTTTTTGCTTTGGAAGTAAATTCCAATTCGACAACACTGAGGAGATATTTGATATACAAAATTGCATAAAAATTTTAAACGTGTTTGTGTATTGAAGCGAAGAGATTGATGCCGTTTGAATTCCTGACTCAAATCTGTTTATTGAAACGAATTATTTTTAAAAATCCATTCTTAAAATTCTTAAGATCTTAAAATTTTCATAAAATGAGCATTGTAGCAATTTTTTATAACTCTATGAGACGAATCAAATGACACCAACATGAATCAGGGTTTTCGTTTCAATAACTCAAATCAAATTTCAAATTGGATATTTTTGGTGTCATTTGATTCGTCTCATAGAGTTATAAAAAATTGCTACAATGCTCA
Organism: Acrobeloides nanus; assembly: GCA_900406225.1. Classification (NCBI taxonomy): domain Eukaryota; kingdom Metazoa; phylum Nematoda; class Chromadorea; order Rhabditida; family Cephalobidae; genus Acrobeloides; species Acrobeloides nanus. The sequence goes on along the minus strand of OZJO01000791.1, from coordinate 8,608 downwards.
TTTTATGACAATTTTAAGATCTTTGTAAAAATGGATTTTTAAAAATAATTCGTTTCAATCAACAGATTTGAGTCAGGAATTCAAACGGCATCAATCTCTTCGCTTCAATACACAAACACGTTTAAAATTTTTATGCAATTTTGTATATCAAATATCTCCTCAGGGTTGTCGAATTGGAATTTACTTCCAAAGCAAAAAGTGGTTGCCCCAACGTGAACTTTCTTTTCCACTTTTCAACAAAAATTCGGTTCAAAAGTGACTGGTCCTTTAAACTCGCTTAAATCAGTGTTAGGGAAATTTTTTCATGCATTGGAAATGATTCCCCGCCTAGAAAAACTCCTAGACAGCCGTTTTTTCGATGAACATCCGAATGTTGACTCATTTTCGCTTCAATACCCATCACTTTCCCTGAAGCAGGGAAGCATTTTACGATTCGACAAGTGACATAGTCGACCAAGTGACAGTCGACTAAATGGCCTATCGACCAAGTGACGTTTCGACGAAGTGTCGCAGTCGACGAAGTGACGGTACACAAAACCATAGGTATTTTATCCAGAAATATTATACTTCGTTTCCCGAGTGTCGTTATAAAACATGGGATCCGCATGGCGCAGTGCAAATTGCCACTTACGCACTAATGACCGAAAGTTCGACTCCCGCCGGCGTAAATTGTTTTTAACTTTTTTGCCTTTTATTTAAAAAAAAGAAAGTCGACATTTTTTATAACTCGACGAGACGAATAAAACAACACCAAAATGATCAAATTTGGACATTGTTTTGGGTTATTGAAACGAAAACCCCGATTCACGTTTTCGTTTTAATAACCCAAAACAATGTTCAAATTGGATAATTTTGGTGTTGTTTTATTCATCTTGTCGAGTTATAAAAAATGCCGACTTTCCTTTTTTTAAATAAGAAGGTAAAAGAGTTAAAAACAATTGGACGTCGGCGGGAGTCGAACTTTCGGTCGTTAGTGCGTAAGTGGCAATTTGCACTGCACCATGTGGACCCCGCTAAAAAACGAAGTATATTTCAGATTTTTCCGAGCTAAATTGCAAACAATGGTTTTTTGGAAAAAATCCTGGGTCACGCCACTGACGTAAAGAGATGACTATTACTCATATACAGGGAGAGGCAAAAATTCTGACCCAAGGGGCAAAAGTCTTGACATTTCAAAAACGTTTTTTCTCAACAATTCTGGACGAGAAAACACCTTTATAGCGTTTTTGACTATGTCAGGACTTTTGTTCGCCTGGGTCGGGACTTTTGCCCCTTGGGTCAGAACTTTTGTTCACTTGGGTCAGGACTTTTTGTCCACCTAGGTCAGAACTTTTGCCTCCTATATACAATTTAATTTTTCGTCGCAAGATTTTTGTTGTTCAATTCTATTGTATCATTGTTATTTCTCTTTGTTTTTGCATATGCCACAAATATTCCTCATTTCCCTCGAATAACCTCTTTAAGCGTGTATTGTTTCCATCCCTTTTTACGGATGAAAAATAATAACATTTNATGCCACAAATATTCCTCATTTCCCTCGAATAACCTCTTTAAGCGTGTATTGTTTCCATCCCTTTTTACGGATGAAAAATAATAACATTTCGAAATTTATACGCGCGCCGTCGTCTCTTGTCTTTGCACTTATTTTTTTACGAAATATTTAATCAACGAGCCGAGAGATGATTATGCTAGCTGCTTCCGTTTTCGGAATTCCGCGAATGTTTTTCTCTCGTGTGCTCGTCAAATTTCTTTCGCACAATGAATCCCGATTTGAATGTCGTGTGATGTTCATGTTGAGTGGATTAATTCCTACGGTCGCTCATGAGAAGAAGGCGGAGCCACCCGACCAATTTTCCGATGAATTTTGTATGTTGTCCATATGGTTGTTATCAACAAAAAAAGTTGCAACCGGTCTTTTGAGCGTGAAATTTTCGTTCGAAATTTGAAAGAAATCCGAATAGCCGCTTAAGAATTTACAAAATGAGCAAATTTCAATAAAACAAAAAACTTCTAAAAATAAACTAATCGATCGATGTTTTTTGCAACGAGAATGAAAGTTATATAGAGAGACCCTGTTGTTTTTTCTTATTGTCGCAAATCAAAAGTGCTGTACGTAAGGTTTCATGGCAATATGTAATCTTGTCTCGTTGACGACAAATTCAATTACCATGTTTTATAAATTGATGGTCTTGTTATATAGTTTTACATGTAATTATCGCATATTGGAATTCTTCTTCGTCTTCATTTCTATTTAAGTGTTAATAATGTTGAGCCTTTTTAGTAATGATGAAAAGAATGCGCGCAATTGATGTCCCGAAATTTAGAAGAACTGTCAAGNTCTTCATTTCTATTTAAGTGTTAATAATGTTGAGCCTTTTTAGTAATGATGAAAAGAATGCGCGCAATTGATGTCCCGAAATTTAGAAGAACTGTCAAGAACCGCACGAGATTAGGCGAATCTGTTTATTTGAAGTAGGCACTTTTTTTATTCGAAAAAAATTATGACTATTGTACAAAATAGATGGAGCTACTTCGGCTCTTATACCCAGGGGTAGTAGAGCTTTTGGCAACACGGCTCTAGGAACTTCCACCACGGGGTTCAAAACGACTTGCGGAACTTCCACAACAAAATTTCCACAATGAAAAAAGCGAAACTTCCACAATGAAAAAAAGCGGAACTTCCACAACGATTTTCACGTGAAAATCGACCGTTGTGGAAGTTACATTGTGGAAATTCCTAGAGGAACGCCAGTGTTTTAAACCGACGAGCTTTTGGCAACGACAAACTCGTTGCCAAAAGCTCGTTTTGCGTCGCCAAAAGCTCTAGCACCTACCCAGGGATACCAAGAATATTTGCTTCAAAATCAGAAAATCTGACTTCAAAAATCAGATTTGAGGAGCAAAAATCAGAAAAATGCTACTAATTTTTCATTATATTTCTTATAAATTTGACAAATTTCGCATCTCAAAAATCAGAATTGACTAGGGTTGGCATTTGACCGGTCAAATAGATCAATTGACTTATTTAACCGGTCAAATAGGTTAATTGACCGGTCAAATGCCAACCCTAGAATTGACACTGAATAAAATCAGCATTTTGCCAGATTTAGCATCTCAAAATCAGCACTTTTCTGAAAGGATCAGCAGCACTTGGCACCCCTGATTAGCCCTAATAGGGTCATTTTTGAAAAACAAATTTTCGGGTAAAAAAACATGAAAAAATCGCCCAAATTCAGGGTTATTTTACGTGAAAATTCAACAACTTGAAATTTTTTGAAAAAAAGTCGTTCAAAAATCACAATCGGGAGGGGACTGCTCAGTAAGTAGCTATGCCACTTATTCCAGTTCTAACCGTAACCATGATGGTTGTCCTAGTGCCATTTTTGGGCATAGGGGCTGTCCTTAAATTACGTTTGCAAAAAGTTGGATTTCGGACCCCCTCCCTCCGTTAGTTTTTTTCCTTAGAAAAATCTTAAAATTTTAATGGAGCGTTAGATTTTCAGAGATCCGCCCTCCCCCTCTTGGCAAACGTAATTTAAGGACAGCCCCATATAAAAATTAAACCATTGGGGGAATCAAAATAATTTTTCTTAAAATCTGCAAACGAAAATTGCAGAAGATAACATTTTTGCACACAAAATTTAAAAGAAATTAATTTTAGTGCTAGTCATCTTGTTTATCTGAAACTTGTCACAGTATGGCTAACCTGTATAGCACTTGACTTGGTTGTTGGCTTCCGATTTGAACTATTATGGCCGGTGTGGCTAATGGTGCGTCATCTCTACGAGTCCTTCCGTGTTCAGACATTTTCTTCATCGCTACATTATTCAGTAAGCATGAAAAAATTTTTAATTACAAAATTTTAAACATCCGAAGTACAAAAAGACACCAAAAAAATTTCAGGGGCCTAATGCACAAAATGAAAAGTGCAAAGTTGAACCAAAAACTGCTAGCGGTGCGCGCTAGCAGTCGTGAAACCCATTTCACGACGATTTCCGGACGCTAGCTGTTCGGAAATCGTTCGGAACTTGTGAAAAATGCACTATTTCCTGACGCTAGCGCATTTCCGAACGACTAGCGCGCGCCCTAGTCGTTCGGAAATGCACTCGGGTCTAGAAATAGTGCATTTTTAATTTCCGGACGGCTCGCGTCCTGAAATTTATTCCAATGTTGTTTACTAAAAATCACGTCAACTGGGGGTCGCGCTAATCCTTAGTACCGAAAACTTTTTTTAAATTAAAAAATTTTAGGCTTTTTCTGTATTTTTTGTCTGTATAACAGCCACGTCGGATCTCATATGTTATTTATTTATTCCGGTGCAAGTACTACTATTCGTCGCAAGCACCTATGTTTGGCTACAATTCGTTTACCAAACAAGTAATCATCACCTTCCGATTTCTCGAGCATGCTATTTTGAATTTTTAGATGATCGTGGGCTATGCTTTCCCACGCTAGCAATTTGGGTATTGTGCATAGTATTCGAGTATTCGTTTCGATACAAGTTTGATCATCCGACGTGGTATCTTGCCAGAGGGCCGTGGTTTACCGCCGGCCTCTTTCCGTCAACTAGTGGTAATGCAAAAAAATCAGGGTGAAAGTGAAAGAAAAATTTTAGACGGACCAATAGCCGCGGCCACAAATACGACCGCTCTAGTACAACCTCATTTGGAAGTGTACAGGCCATTCGCGGCACATTGCTTAGGCTATCCCATAGTTACACTTGGATTTAGAATCAAGTCACTATTCAGGTACTTTTTTTGTTAGCTTAGCTACTTTAGGGGGAGCAGGTGCAAAAATTGGCCAAAATTTTCATTTTTTTATTCAAAACTTCCCAATTTTTCATCAAATATGACCAAAATTTATCAATTTTTCATCAAAAATCGTAATTTTCAGAGCATTTTTAGGTTAAAAATAAGCATTTTCAACAAAATTTTTGCCTGCGATCTGGCTTTTTAATTTTTTATTAATGATTTCTAACAAAAAATTCGAAAAAACTATGTTGGGGACTAAGGAGATTTTCATGAAAATTTTGGAAAATTGCGAAAAAAATCATCTTGACCCCCCAATTTTGGGGTCGAAATTGCGAAAATTTTTTAAAAAATCGCTCAAAAACCGTGTTCTGAGGATTTTTTATAATAAGCTTTCTTTTCAGTAGTTGGAGACTAAAACGTCGCCGAGAAGAAGTGAGTAACAAAAATGAATTCTATGACCGGCTGTTGGCCGAAGCTTTGCCATCTGTGTATGAAAGACGGAAGTCATTCGGTGCTTCCAGGCATCACTTAGCATTAGAAAATGAACCCATAGGAGGTAAGTTTTAAAGTTTTCTATAAACCAGGGTCGAAAAGGGGCCTTCCGAACGTAGGGTGGCAATCCGAACAATTGCCCCCCGTCAGAAAAATTTTGAAAAAAATCATAAGGGTATCCCTATGTTTTTGTCCAAAATTTTGAAAAAAACCACAGGTACCTATGGATTTTGGACTTTGGATCATTGCCCCTCCCCCGTCAGGAAATCCTGGCTACCTGCCTGCCATAAATTTTTTCAAAAAATTTGACACTTTTATTTATTAGCCTTTTTAGATTTCGAAATAGGTTCATCTTGGGCGGTGGACCTAGATCCAAGAACATATTCAAATTCTACTTCATCAATGACGGCGAATGGCAGTTCTCCACAATTAGCCATATGCGCCGGCTCGGGTACAACAACACAAACACAGTGCATTACTAGAAAAATCTCAACAAACAAATCGAAGAATGCCAATTGGAAGCAACAGAATGGCGTGAATCGGCGTACTACGAGCACCAAATCTGGCGGGTCGTCGTTGTATTACTTGTCTAAATCAGCAATAATGCGTGGCGACTCTGGTGCTTATTTGACTACAGAACAAAACGGCTATCAAAATGAAGATGCGAATGAAGATGATATAGATTCTTCTCGAGCACCTATATGTAAGTGTTGATTTGTCTTGGGCGCACAGGGGCAGGATATCAAAAAACATTTTTGGTCTTTTTTAAACCATCTTTAGGGGTCATCCAGTAAGTAACGTAACCAAAGGAGGGGGTAAATTTTGATTTTTCAGTTACGTGACTTACTGGATGACCCCCACGGGGGGCACTTTTTGATGAAATTTTTGGGGGCAAAACTAGTCATTTTTGGTGAAAAAATATCATTTTTTAGTGAAAAAATGGTCAGGGGACACTTTTTTGATAAAATTTTAAAAAGTTTCTATTTTTGCCCGAATAGTATCCGTATGCTTTCCAGGCAAAAATAGAAATTTTTTCGATTTTTTTTTCGTGTCAATATACTAACTCCATTCCCTGAATCAGGATCAAGGAAGCGTTTTCATGCTTGTATACAATTCATATAAACCATTTTTTTAGTAACCTATGTATCAAAATTATTATTCGCATGGCTACCCAGATTCTTGGCGTGTGGTGTTATGTACGTACTTTCATTTATCCATTCATCTCTGGTGTCAAGCATAAGCTCATTAGTACAATTAACGCTGAGCGTGTTTGGACGTGGCTCATTGCCTGCGAATGCCAACGTTCAAGACGATTTGATCTCAACAAGTGGAGATGGGTCACAACTAGCCGATGAAGAGTCGGATCATGAAGAAATCTTTACCAACAAACCTCAGGTTGAAAATAGCGCCAAAAAGAAGCAACAACAGCAACCGAGAGGTCGGATCCGTGGCCGTACTCCCGCCTCAACAAACCCAGATGACACTTCAAGTTTAATGACAGAAGCGACGGAATTTCAAGAAAATGGGGTAATACAACAAAAAGAAAACATTGTTTGGAAGCCCAGTCAGAACGGGCATTCTGCTATATTGGCGAATGGAAGTGATTATGTGACTAAATATGTTAACTGTAATGGGAAGAATTCGGACGAGTTGTCTAACAACAATATTAATAAGGAAAATAATAACAGCCATTTTGTCGCCGATGAATATAAACAACTTAATAAAGAAAAAGAAATGTAAGTTAGAAAAATGGTTAGTCGCTAGCGGGGCTCGAACTAGAGTTGTAGATATCAAAAATGACTAACATGTAGTGATGGGTCGGAATGGCTTTTTCGAATTGTTTTTCATAACGGGAGGGGGGATCGCCCTCCTCGCCACTGCCAGAAAAATTTTTGGAGGAAATTTCCCCAGGCCCCCCATAATTACAACACTGCTAACCACTAAAAAGAAGCATTTGAAATCAAAAAACCATCAAAATTTAGGCTGGAACAATCACTAAACCGCTTAAAAACCGATTTGAAATCAAGCAAATTCCACGAGACAGAACTCCGCACACAGCTGACCACATCCCAACAACAAGAAAAGTCTGCGAAACAAGAACTTTTGCTGCTCCGTGCCAAACATGACCAAATTGAAACCAAATACAAGCAACTATCCAAGCAAAGTGAACAACAAAAATCCACAATGACTTTATTGGAAAAGAGATTGGTTGAAATCCAAGCTCGAAAAAATGAATTAGAAAAAGAACTATTAAGCGAAAAGAACTATACCAAAGTGATCAAGGAAGAACCGAATAGTAAAGTTGGGTAAGTTTGTGCGACAGTTCGAAAATGGGCCCGGGGCCCAAGGACCCCGGACCCATGGGTCCCAAAGACCTGGTACCCTATGAGGTCCCGAACCTAAGGACCCAACTTGGGTCCTTGGGTGATGTTCAAAGTGATAAATGAGGGTAAGTGTGATAATAGGCTTAATGTGATCATTATCACTTTGAACATCACTACCTTGGGGTCCAAAAAGTGGGCTTCATTTTCGGACTCTGGTGACAGCTATATTTATTCGTTGAAATGCTTTTTTAGAACAACTGAGATGGATTTGTTGAAGACGAAAATCGTGCGGCTAGAAGGCGAGATCAAGCGCCTCAAAGCCGAGATCAAAAACAAGGATGAGTTTTATTCTAATATGGAGACCGAACTAAAAGAGCTTCAAGAGCACCGAAAGAAATGTGATGCCGAAGTCTTGAAAGCCCATATATCGGCACTCAAAGATAAAAATGCTCGCCTCGAGCAAACTCTGTCGTCGGAAAATCGTCTCAAACAAGATCTATTCCGTGCTCTAAATGACTCGAAGGCGCAAATTGAAACGCTACAAGGTTAATTTTTATACGATTTCTCAGAAATCTCCGAATGATTTTTTTACAAATTAGATTTTTTCATGACCAAAAAAGGGCACTTTTGGGATTTTTAAGTTTTTTAATTTTCACCAAATTAACCCTATAGGGTGTTTTTCTATGCGAGAAATCGATTGTGCGCATTACCGGACCTTGAAAACGCTTCCCTGACCCTGTATTAGTAAATTTTTGCTTCAATACACACACCCCTCTTCCCTGAATCAGAGTCAGTAAAGCGTTTTCAAGGTCCGGCAATGCGCATAATCGATATCTTGCATAGAAACCCCCCCCCCCCCCCCCCCACACACCATGGTCAAAAATAGTTGACAGGAAATTTTTAAAAAACGAATGGTAGAACGCTAGAATAAATTGTCCTGAACAATTCTGTAAAAAAATTTGAGGCAGTTTATCATCAATTTTTTGAGCTATATCAAAAATAAGATCCTATTGGAACATAAGGGGGGACCCTTTTGTGGCC